>LJZU01000428.1:0-28211 GCA_001513805.1 Davidsoniella virescens
GGGAGGATAAATAGATAATAAGGGGGAATGCGGTGGTGGGTTATGACTTACGGCCTTGTCTAGCTTGGTGTCGGCGTGTACGTTGTCAGAGGTCTTGCGCGGGTAAGCAATATCATAGAGGCCTTTGCTCTGGGCTAAGCTAGAGGAGTAGGCGTGTGGGACGAAGATAAAGAAGAAAGCGCCCAGGACCTATGTAAGGTGTTAGTTTTGCTATCTTGTTTCGAACAGAGATGCTGATAGAGGACTACAGCAGTTGGGATAGCCTTACTGAGTACACGGAATAGTTGGGGGCCGTGTCAAGGCCGAAAGTTTGCATGATGGCTGCCATTGGGTTGGGAGTGGCTTTCTACGGTCTTTTAAATGGTTCAGTTGGTGATGGAACTTGAGAGGTTTAAGAAAGAAAAAGAAAAGAAAGAGAGAGAAAGGAAGGTTGCAGAGGATTTGACTGCAAATTTCTCAATCCATTCTTATCATATATATGTATGTATGTATGTATGTAGGCTATGGCCAACATATGCTCTTCTGTTCTCTTCTCTTTTCAGCTATCACTTTTTTTCGTCACATAAGAACAAGATAGAAAAACTAGGCATTTAATATATGTGGCGTTGGGGGAGGGGCCAGCTAACCAACAACGCCGCTCCTTCTTCTCGCTTCTTGGATCAGCCAAGTAAGACAGCCTGTCTCCGTTCTATAGACTTTAATCCTTTCTCAGTCCAGGAAATTCCACTGGGTAAGAAAAATAAAAGAGCCGCCAGTGTAGATAATCAAGGTCAACTTCTCGTATAAATGATAGTCGATATACAAGTGGCCTTAGAGCTCCGAACGGACACGGAGGTCGATGAACAACCAAAGCCGTCCGACGATAGTAATGCATTCGGAATAAGTCTATTGGGAATTCTTGACAATTAGGGTTCATGCCACATGAGTTTGTTCAAAGTATTTGATTTGGTAGTTGCCATCTTAGATAAGAATGAGCCTCCAACTATGGAAAATATACCGAACTAATTACTTGACACACACAAATTTCACATAGAATTTTCAACAGGATAACAAAAATGCTGTGTAATCGTAAATATGAATATCAATATCTATTCCTCGCCTCAACAACACCATTGTCACTTTTCATCAAAATATCATCAACTTCGCACAAGTACAATGAAGATATTTGAATCAAAAAACATCTCTCTATTGGAACATATGACTAACAGTCGGTATCTAGCAAGCAACTAGGCAAATATACAATAATAGTGCGAAGAACATGTCTGGGCATTGAAAAGCCGGTTTATTCTTTCTCTCGACATAATATCTGAAATAATCAACAACTTCGATAGCAACGGTCTCAAACCAAGCTTTCACAAACAAATGGAGAAAAAACACAACCAAATCAACCCCCCTTTCATTGAATCCAGCAATCGACAAAAGAAAAAAGATACAACATCCACCACGGAAGAAAAGGAAAGAAAAAAGGATTCTAGACGCGATCGCCTACCATCTAAAAGTCATCCTCTTCATCATCACCGAAAATCTCCTCCTCAGTGAGAGTAGCACGGCTCAGTAGGAAGTCATCGACGTAGCGACGGACCTGCTGGACACGGTTGATGACGCGGGCAGCGACGGTGGAACGGGGCTCCGAGACAGCCTTGACGACCTCTTCATAGCGCTCGCTCAGGGTAGCAGTACCCTTGAATAGCTCAGCGGAGCGAGCAGAGTTCTTGGTAGAGTCAGTCTTGTTGGCCTTAGCAGTCTTGTTGCGGCTGGCCTTGGTGGTCTTGTTGGCCTTAGAGGTCTTGTTGCGGTTGGCGCGAGTACCGTTCTTCTTGGTGCCGTTCTTACGGGCCTCGAGGATAGAGCGGGCCAGAACGGGGGTCTCCTCAAGTAGATCAATGGAACGGCCAGAGTTCTTCTTAGCAGCAGCAGTGGAGTTACCATTGGCAGTCTTGTTCTTGCGGCTGGCCTTAGTGGTCTTGTTGGCCTTGGAGGTCTTGTTGCGGTTGGCGCGGGTACCGTTCTTCTTGGTGCCGTTCTTACGGGCCTCGAGGATAGAGCGGGCCAGAACGGGGGTCTCCTCAAGTAGATCAATAGAACGTCCAGAGTGCTTCTTAGCAGCAGCAGTGGAGTTACCGTTGGCGGTCTTGTTCTTGCGGTTGGCCTTAGTGGTCTTGTTGGCCTTGGAGGTCTTGTTGCGGTTGGCGCGAGTACCGTTCTTCTTGGTGCCGTTCTTACGGGCCTCCAGAACAGAGCGGGTCAGGATAGGAGTTTCCTCAAGCAGGTCAATGGAACGGCCAGAGTTCTTAGCAGCAGCGGCAGCAGTCTTGTTCTTACGAGAAGCAGCACCGGTGCGGTTCTTCTTAGGGCGGGTACCGTTCTTCTTAGTGCCGTTTTTGCGAGCCTCGATAGCGCCAGATTCCAACAGGCTAGCCAGGCCAGACAGATCACCAGTCTGGTTGCCACCAGACTTAGCAAGAGATAGCAGCTGAGACAGGAAGTTGTTGGCAGAGGAGTTGCCGGCACCACCGCTGGACAGACGGGACAAAAGGTCGGCCAGAGAGCGTTTCTTCAGCTCAGCGCTGGGAACGGGCTGGGCCAGAGCAGCCCAAGTATCGAACAGAGTGCTGCGAGCAGCAGAGGTGCTCAGAGTGAAAGTTCCGTTGCCAGAAACAGCCTGACCTAGGGTAGCAGAGGCGGAGGTGGGGTCTGAAACGGCCTGGTTGGACAGACCGAAACCCATGGAGATAGACTCGGTAGAAGCCAGGTTGATACCTAGGGCAGGATCCAAGCAGCTCTCGCACAGGAAGGTGTAGAGAAGCGATGAAGAGTCGACGCTAGTAGACTCGCTGATAGTGCGGATAGAGTAGCTGCCAGTGACCTCAGTCTGGTCGGCGTGGCGGAGAGTGGCAGTCACACCACCTTTGCCGTCGGCGTAAGCAGCGACGAAGAAGCCATCCTTAATAGAACCTTGGAGACCGAGGGCACCCCAACCGGCTCCGTTAGAGAGCGGCACGGAGATCTGACCGATGAAGCTCGGAGTGGAGGAGCTCTGGGGAAGAGCCAGGCCGACGGTGGCGGATTGGGCGGAGAAGCTCTGAAGAACAATGCCGGACTTGGTGTCGGTCACGGCAGTGGCGCTGTCTGAACCAGCGGCCAGAGCGCTGGAAAGCAGAGAAAAGAAAACGGACGAAGCCGAAAAGATGTGGGATGAAGGAGCCATTATAGCGGTTTTGTGGATATGTGAGTTGAAAGAAAAGAAAAGAAAAAAAGGAAGATGAACTAATATAGGAGACCTAAATGTTGTCTAAGTGAAACGACGTCAACACCGAAACGATTATTGATATTACAGCGATCAACGACGAGAAACAGAAAATAAAAGAATACAAGATAACATGTAATAAAAAAGATAATAAGGCCACCAGGGCTAAGGCAACTGAATCAATTCAAGAATGCCGACGAAAAGAAGAAATAATGAAAACAAAGAAGCTTGGATGAGGGTACTCTAAGCCGGAGAGGACACAGCTAAGGAAAAGAGAAACAAGAAGAAAGCCGGAAGACGGCGGACTAGCGATGACTTTATATCATTTTCCCATCAGGTCTTTTTTTGCCGAGTCTAGGGTGTGGGGGGGAGACGTAAAGAGAGAGAGGAGAGATATACGGAGAGACATCATGTCCCCTCAGATTGACGTCTCATGGCGCAATAGAGTGATAGAAAGGCACGAAAGATGGTAGCTTGAAGGTTTGAGCATGACAAGGGGGGGGGGAGTGAAGACAGCCGGATGAGAAGACGAGTCAAGCAAAGGGGCGCTCAAGTCGCGGCAACTCTAGAATGTTACTTTGAACTCTGGCTTCACTATTCTGTACCGTACGTATAAGTTATATACATAACAGCCGCTAAGGTTTTGTCTTTTTCTGTGGCTCAAGGATACTAGTTGATGTTGGAAATATTGACAGGGTCTTGGATCTGAGAATTGTTTCTCGTTTCGGGTTGTCAATTCTAGGCCATTGGTATTTTCCTGCTAAGGACTTGATTCTTTTTTGGTTTGATTAGTGGGCAATACAAAAAAAGAGAAGGGGAGGGGCGTGGTTTGGATATTGATGAAATGAGTCTGTGTGGTAAGTTTGTCTTTTTTTTAATAGAGGTATATATATGTATATTTATTTTATCTATATTCGAAGCTGTCCCTGCTTCAGGCTGAGGCACTGGCAGTCAAGAGTTGAGTAGTTAAGATTGTACGTGTATGATATCGATTTTGGCGGTTCGAAAGATGAAGTCATCTCAGAATCAGTGCTTATAACAGACGAGTAGATATGTCTTTTCTCATAGACTCAAGGAACGGATGAAGAAGAGAGAACCATACAAAGATGTAAATCGCAGAAAAGATATATAGCTTAAGAGTTGTAAGTTGTGATATACTTCCCTTAGGGTTAAGAGCGATGTCAGATAACTCGAATGAGTAAAGTAGTCGGCAGGCAAATAGAACTTACACCAAAAGAATTATACCCCTAATATGCCAAGACAGAGCTGAATCTGTAGTTTGGCACCGGTAGGAAGATAATGGCAATAAGAGGACGGAAGGAATAGTAGAAAAAAAGACAGGTTTGTATCATTTTACCAAGATATCTTTGTTTTCTTTGTCTGGCAGTCTCTTCTATCACCCACTCTTTACAATAGCCCGGTGCTTGGTTTTTGTTTCTTGGGTGTTCATGATGAGATTCTGGGTCATCGACGGATGAGTATAGATCACAGGCTATTGTTTAAGTTCCCTTTGTTTCAAGAGGGCAGCACGTTATTGGGGGCTGATGAATATCCTGTACATATATAGAATATATATAATTGGGTTGAAGAGCAATTGGTCTTCCCTCTCTCTTTTGGCGCACAGCTGCCGCTCCCAAGACACGCACATCTACGGCTATCATTGTTTGTGTTTCAAGACCTAGGGAGGCTCTCACTTTTCATAGGGCGAGTAGGAAAATTCTAGTTGGCAGTAGCATTCTCTTTCTTCCGTTCTAGACGAAGATATATACATATCTACGAAATGCACAACTAGAGCTCTCTAACCACTAGTTCTTATCGAGAGAAACAAACCAACCTTGTTCTTTGGTACTATTTGTTATACTAAACTTGCCAACCCAACACTTGCTTCCATCTCAATTTTCAGTGTATCTATATGGATAGTTTTCCTTTCTGATATATAAAGACGTCCATCGTCGAAATAATCATTAAGAAGAAACCAGGAGAAAGAAAAGAACCGATGATCAGCGTCAGAACGTGTTGCAGTTTGTTACTATGCTTAGCAAGATTAACCAAAGAGCGTCGCGTCTCAGCCAGCCCAAAACAAGCCAACGTACTTACATATATTGTATCCCCTTCTTTTTCTTTCTTCTTATGTTCTTAGATAGGGATATTTGGTATCAGTGGGCAAACCTATATACCGTCTTATTCTTGTTCGTTGTTGCTATATAGTCTTGTGTAAATGTGGAAAAAAGCAGTCACATATTTTCGGTTTTGTTTGGACTACAGCTGGTTGATCCGACAAATGAATTATTCAATATTACTAACGATGTATAGAAGTGCTAGGATTCTTCTTACTTTCGTTCCTGATATGAAGGTCCGAGAGCATTTAGATGATACTTAATATCAATCATCCTGCCATTCCCTCCTCTTATTGTCTTCTTTATCTAGGAATTCAAGTAACCCTGCAAATATATGTAAGTTAACAAACAGGATGAAGGAAAAATAAAAGCATTCATGATCCAGTAAGAGTTTAGCCATACATGTATACCTCGATCCATCGACTATACGTTCAAATTGCACTTTCTTTTTCACAAGAAATCTTAAACCTTAGCTTAGTTTTCGTTCTCCTTCTCTTCTCCTTTAGGAGTGTTGATTTGTCGCAGATTTTGCAACCGAACATCCAACGCTAAAAATCAAGCTTAGGAAAAAAAAAACGACAAAGCCCTGTTAAGTCTGGTTGTCTATTGTGCATACTTTTTTTTTTCCTTCACGTTTCGTGTTTCATAATGTTTTAAGAGCCTTGACCTCTCGAGTCAGCCATGTAGTCAAAGGGGGAAAACCCAAATAGATACATATCTTGTATAGGGGTGCTTGCTTTAAGTGTGTTTCCATCTAATTTATACAGTGGGCTAGTAGGTCACAGCACTAATACTCTCGCAATTTGCCAGTTCTATCTGTACATACTACAGTATGTGTAAGTATTACTCTGTGGTTCAATATTTTTGGCTCTTGTTTAGCGCTACATCATAGACAAACTCAAGGGAAGAGACGCAAGTCATCAGGCTTAGTCCAGACAAATCTGACCATTGTTCTCCGTGCTGTGGCTTGGTCCGAAAGTCAACTTCTTACTATATGTGTTAAATAGAAGAATCATTAGATCACCAGATAGACGAAGCCATGTCAGCCTCCATCATAATCTATATATTTGTCCATGCATCTATCTATCCCTAAGATCTTCATGATGTCTGTAGCTCACTCTTCAATCTCAATCTCCTGACCATCATGGTGTACTGTTATTGCTCTTCTCACTATTAATGAACATGTAACTCCCACGTTCATCATCATCATTGCCTTATATGGCCAATCATCTCCCTTGTTCTCCCCGATATATATCTTGTGTCTTGGGTTCTTCCGGGGTCTCCATTCTCGGCCGTATTACAGAAAGAAAACGAAGAAGAAAAGGTAGATCTTCAAAGCTTTCTCTCTCTCTCTAGCGTAAAGGGTTTCATCTTCCTCCGGACCTTTGCGTTCCCGGACACTTGTTTAGGAACAAACCCTCTCTTTTTCTATCTTTCTTCGGATCTTTTCTCTAATCTTTGCCAACCATAGCGCTTACGCATTCTGTTCCCAGTCAATGGATATCGTTTTCCGTTATGCTATATTTCTTCTTCTCTATTTCTAATAAGCTTGAGCTTCTTAAATTCTCGGGCTTGATATACTGACGTACAAACCCTAAGAAGAACACACTGTTTAACTGGATTGGGCTTTTGCTGTAACACGCTCACGTTTTCAATTCGTAAAGGATCAAGAGGCTTGGTGTTTAAAAAAAAAAAAAACAACAGTCTAGTAAAATCGCTGCTATTTAGTTTGTTTTTCATCAAAATTGTTTGTTTTCTAGTGTTTTTTCATTTTGTTATCGTACAATAAATTTCCGTATAAGTTGTCTTATCACGCTAGGGTTTGACCATGCCAAGCCTGTCAATGCCAGAAACCCTTAGGGTCTGTGTCTTAACCGACCTTTGTTTGGAACCAGACTTCTTGGCCCTTCCTTTTTATTTTACCTTTTAGAGTATTCTCTAATCATCGAAAATTGAGAGAATATATCCTGTAAAAAGAAGATGCGTACGCAATCAGAAATTTTAGTTTGTCTTAGCATATACTTCTTTGCCGTTTCTTATGTTTCGACAAGGAAAGTGTTACTATTATTATAAGCTTATTATATACACGCCAATAGAAAAAGAATGACTGTTGGTGATCATCTTCGAGGCCTCTGTTAGGAATCAGACAATCATAATGAATGGTTTTGTGGTTTTGTTTCTGCCTCTTCTAACCTTTCTCTCTATTTCTCGAACCGTCTGTTATCTATCTATTCTGCAGGCCACATCATCAGATCTGCCAGTGAAACATCAAAACAGACCGGCTGTCTGTTCCTACGGCAGTGTTGACAAAGATGTAATAGTCTCCGTGATATTGTGATATCCAAACAGAACGCTCGGAGGCTCTTTCTCTTTGCCTCATTCAGCTCTCGCCCGGTCTTCGTTTCCGGAGATACTACCATCTTGTCCATATGTACATGTATATCAGCTAGTTACCCCGTTGTTTTAGCAAAAGCTTTACAAGCTTTATTAGGTTAGTTGAACGAAGCTAGCCGCCCTGATAAGCAAACAACAAGATCATGACTTTATGTAGCCAAGTCATATTCTATGGGGTCTCATCATCGCTGTGCTCTTTCGTTGATACTGTCAACTATACTGTCTTGCTCTGATCTATCAACTAGGGCCCACGTCCTCATATCCTCTTCCTTGCTTTCTCCGAGCTCCAATATCCCGGGGTCCGGGGATAGTAGCTTGCTTGCTAGTGTGTGTCAAGAAGGAGATATTCAAAGAAGGCCTTGGCGCTGTTTACATGTACGGTCGGGCCCCAATTTCCGAGAACCGTCTTTTTTTATGTTGTATCGGAGATAGTGTGCATTATATACTCTGCACTATCGACATATCGTACATATACTGGTGAAATCATGAGCGGACGAATGAAGTACAGAGGGACTATATGTCGGAGAACGTAGAGCTATATTTTGCTACGATGATACGCTTACTTTATCGCTCATCATACAACTCGTGATAAGTATGCGAGAACTATGTAATTCCCTCTATGATTGACTTTTGCCCTTACTTCAGCTTGCTTGCTTCGCCTTCATTATGAAATGAAGATGAGAAAGGCCTTTTTTCATCTTCTTCCTTCTTTCTCTCTCTCTCTCTCTCTCTCTCTCTCATAGTATGTATCTTCTTCTATGGTCATGGCACAACCGATAGGGAAAATGGGTCATAGCTCTGTGGCCTGAAGCATGATGGGTCACCAATACTTCTTCTATATTCCGCTGCTACCCTTTTGATACCTGGAGATTTGCTGCGGCTTCTTGCCATTGTCACTTCGTATATATACATGTATTTCAAGTGCTGCGGCTGCTACAAGCACGGTTCAGTGATCGAGGGGAGCGGTCCTATTAACAACGTGCTAAACGTCTTCGGTTATTCTTCCAGAAACAAGGACAAAGAAGAAAAAGAAGAGACCCTAGCTTTTCCACCTTAATGTTATCCATTCATAACTACACTCTTGGGGGTTGATCCATACTAAGTACACTTCGAACTTGCTTTTTTTATTTTTATTTTTTTTACCTTTCCCTATTTTGAAACTCTAAGCGAACAAGCTTGTTGCCCTCCGATCTTCTCGACAACACACTCTAAAATTTTAAACTGGCCTATCGCATAATGCCTTGTATCTGATGTATGGATGTGACGGCATAGGTCTTGGCCCCTTTTCTCAGTAGATAGGGTTAGACTAACCCTTCCATTTACGAGACACCGTATGTGTGTTATCTGCGTAAGACGTTGTTTGAAAGGGTTGCGCCGACGTAATATGGAGAGATGAGGATATTGACGATTTCAACAGTGCAACATTTCATCTAACTTACGTTTTCTTCTATTTTCGGGCTAGACACATGCATAACAAAAGAAAAGAAGAGATTGATAGCATGACATCAGACCCGAAAAGAAAACTACAATAATAGTTCTCTTATGGTGATACTACGTGTCGGAAAAGGACTGGATGGAACACAGACGAGCAGAGCGGATTATTTCTTGGCCAGTTTTTAGTACTGTGATTATAAGCTCTCAAGTTCTGTAGTATTACTAGATTCGTGACTCTGACTGCATAATTTATGATGTAGAGAACAGACGTAATTATGCACGTCTAACGCTTGCAGATCGGGTATATACAGATGTTCAATGCTCGATTAGGATAAGATATGGAAGAAACAAAGTACCCACAGATAAGGGAATACTTTGCGAGAAGAAGATATTGCTCCTCGACCAACCTTACAACTCTTTACTGTGGTCACCTGACGAGAGCTCCATCGTCGCCAACGATGTACCAACTACGATAAGATCTGATAAATGTATCACTATTGATCAAAGAAAGAAAGAGTAACAAATATGTGTTACGTTCTACTCAGATACGCTCAACTTTGCTCATATAATCAGAGACTCTAAAGTAGTAGGTTTAACGGAGTGGATTGCAATTTTATTACGAAAAACATGCACGCATGCACTTGCCCGGTAATACGTGGTTCCAATGGGAAGTACTATGTGACTATGGCACCTGTACAAGAAAAGATACAGAAAGAGACCCTATTCCCCGATGCAGGTGTCCGAACGTTGAACAAAAAGCTTAGGCAAGATGTCGTTGTATCATGCACGAGTTTGCATGTCCATATACAAATATAAACGTTAGTAGTAGCCTGTTCTTTGTTAAGAGCCTATACAGTATGAATGATTGGTGGAGACACACAAACATACATACAGATATATATATATATGTATGTATGTTGCTTTATAGGTGGGCAGCTCGATATGTAATTCATCATATGGGAGACCTGATGCAGGATTACCGAACGGATCGGGAATATTAGTGGTACCTTTTCAGCCGCTACTGGCGGTGAGAATAAACACAGAGGAAAGACCAAGATACTGAGTACATAGTGTGATTCCATGTCGTCCTAATAACCTTTGTGCTGTGCTGTGCTGTGCTGTGTTGTGAATTCCGCGCGACAGACGAAGGATTCATGCTGTGTCGTTCCATAGTACCGTGAAAGGTCCGCCCGAACCATAACTTTTGTAACTATCTACTATGTGATATCCAAGTGTTTGTCAGTCATTTATGGTCACATCCAGCCTTGTTTGAGGGACTGATCGAGACAAGAAGACACCACACAGGACCTCTCATATAAGAGGAACGATGTTTCTGAAAGGCTAGATGGAATGCAGGGATGACTTGCTTTCTGTGACTATCTTCCCTGATGGCTAGTCTTAGCAAATAAGTACCGCTATGAAAAAAATGGGGAGGACCAAGACAAGAAGTGTTCATTACACTACACTAGTGAAAGCAATGGCACCCACCAAAGCGGCGATAATCTAGCAAGAAGCTGAGCTATGCTTGGTGCTATGTAGTATTAGTGTAGTTATGATAGATGGCCCCGCCATGGCAGTGGTCACAGTAGTAGATACATAGCCTACTCTGAGTTTATGGGAGTTCGGGGCTCAGCCATAACTAGCAATGCCGAATAGATCTCCTGCAATTGGTAGGACGGCTAGTAGCAGTGGCTGATCATACTAACGCTAGAAAAGGCCATCTCGTTATCTTCTCTGGCTTTGTCGGTCGAGTTGGATTGGGTGGTTTGGGATACATACGTGTCTTCTACTGTACTAGTGGCTGGTCATGAATTTCTTCCGGGATCTGATCTGACTTTAAGAAATTGGCGCAGCCAGTGTGTGGCCATTCTTTATATCAATTTATATCACGTTCCTGTATTGGACAAGATTAGCTCGGGATGGGGCCGCAGCAGCTTCTATGTCCTTCCTCTATCTTTGTGTTCGGTGTTTTGTGCTCTGCATGATCACTATCATAAACCGACAGGGAGGCAGTTATTCTGCTGCCTAGGTACAAGAAACCCAGTAAACTCCCCTGAAAGGTCATGACCTAGAACCGATGAAGAGGCCGAGATCTGGTTATCATGTTCGGCTAAGAAGACGCAGGAGATGCGATTTGAGCGAGAAAGGGGCCTCGGTTTTATTGATACTGACCATTCTATGCCGGACCAGTCTTCGGCCGGCTGACAATAGTGTCAGCCATGTGGTGGAAGGGCAGAGCGACATGATAGCCAAGGTGGATTGATGGAATGATGGATAGGATTGATGGATAGGATTGATGGATAGGATTGATGGATAGGATTGATGGATGGATATGGATGTGTATAATGGAGGGGTTTAGTTCCGAAAATACTAATGGCAAAGAAAAACAGACACACATAGCAGTAGCCGCCGTTGTCATTCGTGGACCTATTAGCGAACAGTACGCCGGGCCACTGCAAAGAAGTCATACAAAAGGATGTAGCGCACGCTAGTATAGACAGCACGCGCCCCGCTTTTCTTGTACTTTCCGTAGGTCTGCTTTTGTCTTCTAAATAGAACAGGACAGATTCGTGCGACCAGGCCATATTTTCTGCAGCCAATCACGTAGCAGACATCTGCCCGTATGGGAAGAAAAGAGTGGAGCCTCTGTGATAAGTCGTCAAGTAGTAAACATGCAGGAAAGCTGTGCAGTAAAACTAGTCAAATATTCTAAGCTACCTTGAAGCACTTTCAACATCCATTTGAACCTCTATTAAAGATGAGAATAGCAACTGGTAATGATCTTGTAGAAGATAATCTGGTGGCTGAGCTCACCCCAGTTTCGGAAGCCTAGATTACGGATAAAACTGGCCTATATCGCTTGGCTGTTCTCTCATTTGCCGGGAGTAAGTAACTACAACTAACTGTGGTATCGTAGAGGGGCTCCACCTCTCCGTTTTGTGGTGGTAGTTACCTGCTCCGCTGTCTGCACTATAATTTCATGACTGCCGCTAGACAGCTCGAACAGGTCCTACAACTGCGGCTGCAACAATTGATGCAACTACTTTTCTAAGCTGGGTTGTCTGCTGTGAAGGGCTCCTCTTTTTATGATTATGAATTTTTATCTATTTTATTGTTGCTTTTTTCCTTAGTTCGACAAGATTTAAATTCTCAGTTTTTTTTCCTTACTATCTTTTGTTACCATTTTATCCCGGAGTGGACAGAGTGTTGATTGTACATCCGCAGTCAACAACCGCAATATCTCCGCCCACCAAAAAATATCTAAGAACTAAGCACCTCCCACCTTTTTTTTGAGTTCCTTCTACGCTAATTCTCCGTTTATCGTTTTCTTCGTGGAAACTTGGAAACTACTGTAAACGTGTTTTCCCTAGCTCTTGCGGTTTCCAGACTTCTAAAGCCCCCTCTCCTCCCCTCCCCTCCTCTTGTCCTTTCACTTTTCACTTTCTCTGATTTTCCCCTCCCCCTCGCTGGCTGGCTGGCCCCTCCTCGAAATTCCATTTTGGGACTCCTTCTGTTTTTTCTCTCTTTTTTTTTTTTTTTTTTTTTTGGACTGGATAGGCCACAAACAAAACCCGCTCTCGCCCACTTTCTTCTTCGTTTTCTCCCACTCCAACTCTTTCATCTAGATACTATAATACTAGACAGACTCTTTGTTCGTCAGTCCAGATTTGCCCATCATGGCGTCACAGAAGGCCAACTTCGAATTCACAGCGATGCCGCCCTTTACTGGCGACAAGTTCGTCAAGGCTGAGCCTTGCGGTGTCCGCGTCACTACCGTGAGCTTCCATCTTTATCATTGTGTACTGGCTGTTGTGCTGGTCGTCTTCTCGGCGAATGCCGCGCTTTTCTAGCATATCTCTGTGGTTCCGGCCGCTGTGACTATAGGCTATATCAGTTGTTATGTGTATGATGGTGTGGTGACACCTGGCCTCTTGGTTCCTGCACACCATCAAAATCGTTTGTTATGACATGCAGACATACACAAATATATTTTCGCCACGATATACCCGCTAGAGCAACACAACAGCCCCCCCCCCCACACACACACACTTTGCAATCATTACCACAATGCTAACCGTAGATGTCTATAGTCTCCTACTATCCACAATGCTCCCCTTCCTGCTGATGGCCCCGGCTCCGACACTTTCAGCAACCTGGGAATGGGTGCTATACTCTTCCTAGTTCCATACTACCTATCCTGGAAGCTCGGCGGAGGCATGAAGCTCACCTTCTTCTTCGCCCTCTTCACCTCCATCCCAATTCTTCTGGCTTGGTGGCTGGTCATCTCCTCTATATCTCCCCGCCGCAATGAAAAGGTCCAGCTCCCTGGCCGCCCCATCGAGTTCTACCTCACCTTCAAGGATGAGGCTGATCGCGCCAAGTACCACGGCAAAAACAAGATCCCCATGGAGACCTTCTTGGAGATGTACTTCGATAGCAAGGTCGATTTCAATGGTGACTGTCTCGAGGTTATGGAATGGCGCCACGACTGGTGCAACTACCGTTTCACCTGGGGTATGCTCAAGTTTGTCTTCACTGGTTTGATTCCCGAGGCTATCATGCACACTCGCTCTCAGGGTAAGTCGTTAGTAAAAAATAAAAGAGAAAACATGATGAAATACATTCTAACTAAAACCCAAAATAGACGAGGAGCAAGTCCGTGACCATTACGACCGAGGTGATGATTTCTACGGTTGGTTCCTTGGTCCGCGCATGGTTTACACCTCTGGTATCATCTCCGACCCCGATGTCGAAGAGACTCTGGAGCAGATGCAGGACAACAAGATGGCCGTCATCTGCGAGAAGATTCAGCTGCAGGAGAATGAGTCTATGTTAGATATCGGTTGTGGCTGGGGTACTCTGGTCAACTTTGCCTCTCACAACTTCAATGCCCGCGCTACTGGTGTCACTCTTGGCCGCAACCAGACTGCCTGGGGTAACTCTATGCTGCGTAAGTCTGGTATCCCCGAGGAGCAGAGCAAGATTCTATGCATGGACTACCGTGATATCCCCGTTCCCGAGGGCGGCTTCGACAAGATCACTTGCGTTGAGATGGCTGAGCACGTGGGTATCCGTCACTTCACTGGTTTCCTGACTCAATGCTTCAATATGCTCGATGATGACGGTATCATGTTCATGCAACTGGCTGGTCTTCGTAAGAGCTGGCAGTATGAGGACCTCAACTGGGGTATCTTCATGAACAAGTATGTCTTCCCTGGCGCCGACGCTTCTACTCCTCTGGGCTTTTACATCAGCTCAATGGAGGCTGCTGGGTTTGAAATCAAGAGCATTGATACCATTGGTGTGCACTACTCTGCTACTCTGTGGCGCTGGTACCGCAACTGGATGGGCAACCGTGATAAGGTTGAGGCCAAGTACGGCAAGCGCTGGTTCCGCGTAAGTTTACCTTGATATAGTCTCGCTGACATCTCCCATATATACTAACAACTTTGCCTACTAGATTTGGGAATACTTCTTGGCTTCGTCCGTGATCACTTCTCGCCAGGGTGGTGCTACTTGCTACCAGATGACTCTTGTCAAGAACATAAACTCTTCCCACAGGATCGATGGTGTCAACTCGCAGTGGGGTCTGCTGGGTGCCATTGAGAACACTCGGGCTAACTTGACTAACTGGGCTACTCGCATGAACAAAATCCGTGGCTCCAGTGATGTTCTGGCTTAAATGCATGCTTAGCTTCGACCCATGAGATAAGGGTCACTATGACGGTGCATTTTAGCTTTGTAAGTTTAATGTCCATTGGTTGATAAAATTATAATCATGTCGCATCGCTCAAAGGTGATGAAAGTTCGACGACAACACGCAAATTGTACACATTGTAACGGGTACGACGGCACAAGGTCCCTCTTCCACAAGGCTGGGGCTCTTTTGTTTTTACCCTTTTATCGGTTTCCCATTAATTTTTTTTTCATTCTCTCTCCTCTTGTCTAGTTAAGCGAAAGAAAAAAAGCTTAAAAGGGTCGATACGAGCGACCGTGGGTTTCGATGGGTGTCTTGACATCTATAAAATCAAGGATAGTGGATAGTGGGATACAGTGTAGGAAAGAAGGAAGAAGAAAATGTGATCTTGGGCGGCGTTTTGCTAGCAGGACTAGAGCCATGGGGAGCATTTTCCCCTTGTCTCTTTTCTTTTCTGATGATGATAATTCAAGAATGAATATACAAAAAGTTTAAAATATGTCAATATAGTTTCAGTCAGACCAACCTAGTAAGTTAGGTATGTATAAGGGATAGTGAAAGAAGAGTAAAGAATGAACTAGATCAGCTGGCATCGAAGCCCGCTTTATATAGTTTTCCGCTATAATCGAACGAGCATAAGAAGAGGTCAGGATAACGGCTCTACTATCTCGTTTGTTCGTACACTGTACTAGTGTAATAGCATGTGAGAAGAGATAGTCGGATGCTCATAATGATGGCGGAGAAACAGCCATGTCTGGAAAATCTTGTTGTTTTTTAGTAATTAAATTGAGTTTATAGCAGTAATGTATTAGAGTAAGTCGCCCACCGAAAAAAATAAGATATGGGCAGGAGCAGTCAGTCATTGGGTTCGAGAATAGTGAATAAGACACTCAAGATTAGTACATCTATACATATGAAATCATATGGCTTATATATGCCACACTGGATTTACAGTCTTTAATTGCTTTATATGTACTAGTTCTTTACTGGTAAATGATACATTTTTTCCCGTTTGATAGAGAAAAGAGGCAAATTAGCTTCTGTGATATTTGATATCGGTAGTGTTCAAAGAGGTGTTGAGGTACTTCATTTAGTCAATGCTGTTTGGTTTTCTCCACCCATTCTTTCTTTTACCCCTCTCGTTCATGGAAACAAGGAAAAAAAAGCTCCTCTTTTGTCTTTCGAATGCCGAGCCAAAAAGATAGAATTAAGGAAGGGAGAGAAGACAAAAAAAAATGCAATGACTATCTCTTGCAATACTGACATATTTTGACAAGAACGTGGTCGAAGAGGTACGTCCAAGCTCTGTTTTAGGGGTGCTTATCATTATAATATCATAATTATCAATGACCTTATTATTAAATGGGGGTTTTCCCCCAATCCTTTTCACAACTAGAGAAGGCTATCAAAAAGAGATAAGACAATTTACTCTTCTTTCTCATTTGAATAACGACGTTGAAAATGTACAATTAAATTCAACAATGACTAAATTCAATATCTTTCAAAGATAACCATTACAAATAACGCCCCAAAAAGAGGTCGGTGTTGGATCATGGTTGTTTCAGACATGCAGCCGGCCAAAGAAGAGTAGAATACAGATACATATGGGTATATGCATAGATATATCATATAGGAAACCCAACTATAGCTTATGACCTACGAAGATATATGAACATGTGTTCTATATTCTTCGTTAGACTGCAGCCGGTGAAGACAATCGTGAAGGCCATTCTGATCCTATGTGATTGTTCTAACGTTGAAGAGTGTGCTACTCCAGGGTAATTTCTTTTTCATTATTTGCCTTCGTTTCGGCCATACATACATTTCACATGCATATACGCATGTACCTATTGCGTGTGTATACATAAGAGACATGTGGATACGAAGTTGAGGCTAATGACTGACTCTGATTGAGTCAATGATTGGTTTTGCGGCCGGTGGCTTGACCGATGTGATACAGTGTTATAAGCCCTTCTCTTCGTCTATGCCGCTCAAGTCAGAATGGGAGACAGATATGCGGCATAATTCTTTGCCTTTCTCTATATTCTATTGTACAAACCGACAACGTGTAGATACGCCCGCTCCCTCTTCTCTTGTTCTTGTAGGCGAAAAGAGAGAATGGAATGTGTGTGTGTGTGTATGTGTGACAGGATATGGGCATATTGAGACTAGTAAGCAAGAAATGAAAACCGACAAATAGTAAAGTAGATTCATACGTTGGGAACATGCGAGATAGCGAGTTGATATCAAGGCTATGCCGGCATATTGCAGCGGATACTAGCACCGATAGAAGTGTACACTTTATATATCATAATACTCACCATCCTTTTGTCAGCTCCATAGAAACCTCATCAACTTTCCTATACCGGTAATTTCGCAGTGAGTAGTG
Organism: Davidsoniella virescens; assembly: GCA_001513805.1. Taxonomy (NCBI): domain Eukaryota; kingdom Fungi; phylum Ascomycota; class Sordariomycetes; order Microascales; family Ceratocystidaceae; genus Davidsoniella; species Davidsoniella virescens. The sequence continues at coordinate 17,280 of LJZU01000428.1, forward strand.
AGGGGTGTACTTATTGTATTTGATCGGCAACTGTGATAGCTCCCCAAGGATTAATGAAGAATATCGAAAGATGCGGAGGAATAAGGAGTCGTCGGAAGAATGAATGAGTTCATCGTGCATTGAGTTCTTTGTGATTGCATAACAAACCTAAGTTGAAACTGAGGTGTCGTTAAACCACCGTTGACTTGCGAGGGAGATACCAGATCTAGAGTTGAATGCCTTCTCTATAGCGCTATAATGTGGTTTAGTATCAATTAACTGTACTAAGTAAGCCCGAGATTAGCCTAGAGATCTTCAAAACTACCAGACATAAGAATGAATTGGCTATAGCGACAAAGACGGCTCGGCCATTTGCTAGTCTAGTTTTGTATACTGGAGACCTTCTCATAGATTATTTCAAAGAGAAAAAGATTCAGAGATACATGGAATATGGGACATGGGGACATGGGGACATGGATGCATGCTTTGAAGTTGATGGGACCTCCCAAAGCGACCTTGTGTATACCCAGTGGAAGGCTAGCAAGTAGAAAGTACTGCTATAGGCAAAAGCGCACACTTCTCTCCGCCCTCATTCCCAGTCTAGATAAGCTTTTCTAGCGAGATGTGTGAATGGTACATCTCGTGTTTGGTTCTGTCTCGACTCACGTTGCGAAGACCGTAAAGCAACGAGAAAAGGTGGCCACCTATTTCATTGTGTAAGATGATAGCAGAAGACTCAGTCTATAGCATTCCCCAAGCCGTTATAAGTGCTCCATGAAACTCAATAGATGAATGATATGAAGTGTAATAGTAGAAAAACTCACTCCGAGATGGTAGCGGTATCGTCGTCGTGAGAAGCGAAGCTGCAGCTGTTGCAGTAGCTCTCATACGGGGCCAATCCTTCACTGGGGGCGTGGAAAGCCAAGTTGGTACTAAGGCTAGATTTATTTAAGATTTGCGTGAGATTCATATGCTTTGTAGCATTTGTTGTCGCATGGCGGTCAGAGTTTCCGGGCCCAACTAGTGGATGTATCTGTATATCTGTACAGCTGTAACTGTCTGTATAGATAGTTGTAGTTCAAGCGACTCCGATCCGTCCATCCGCTAAGGGCCTGCCTGGCTCAGCGATTCCAAGACCAGCCGACCCCATCCAACAAGCCAGCCAACGAGGTTATCGGCATACTTTGAGATAATTCACTGACCGGTCCATATCCAGGCTACTGTAATGTCGGGAATCTGCGTGTGGTAGCGAGTGTTAGTTAGCAGGCAGAGAAAACCAGATGGAGGTCATATACAATATATGTTGTGTAGGCCTGCTTATTTTGCTGGCTAGCTCAGCTTGGCTTGATATGGTTTTGGGTAATATTGCCACCCTTCTCTTTTGTTCCGACAGACCCCTGGACCTACATACATACTAATCCCCTCACAGTCAAAATGTGATAGAGGACAGTTTCAGCGCAAGAACAAGATTGATTTTTCCTTTTGAAAAAGGCCCGTCCGTCAAAACGACGAGGGGTCTTGGCAAATAGAACACAGCAGAGTACTGTCAAGTTGGTGGTGTAGAGCGAAGGAGAAGCAAAGGAGAGAAGAAAACGAAGGGGGAAAAAAGGATAATCAGAATAGAGTAACTATAAGGCATATCGTCTTCTCACGCCCGGGTGGTGAGAAAAGAGGAAAAGAACAAAGAAGAAGGCAAAGGCAAAGCTCGAGCGCGAGATAGAGAGAAGGTTAAGAGCCCGGCGTTTCTTTGTAGAAAATCCGTCTCAGGTTGCTTGTCTCCTTTCCTGGTTGCCGTCTCTATCGTTTCTACATCTGACATTCGCGTCGCATAACATCCTCGAAGAACGAGAATCTGTATTTTTTCTGTGTTTTCTTCGTTTTCTCTTGCGTTGATAGAACCGTGCGTGCAGCGGTTTTTTTTCTTTCCTTTTTTTCCTTCACCTTGTAGGTAAAAAGTCGACGATAAAACAAAAGCGAATCTTCGTCGATAAATTAGCCTGTGGGTAGATTATCAGCATTGATTGATTGCAGTGCTCAGGATAGATTTGAAGGCAAGAAATTGGAAGATCTCCACGATATCTTTTCCGGCAGGTCCTGTCGTTGTTGTTATCCTTCCGTATCCAGAAAATCAAAAGAGGGGAACAAGTAACGCGCCTTCCGAATACAAAAAGAGATTATCGTGAGTTTGATGAGACACAGCGGCAGTCGAAGAAAAAGGGACTTAAGTCAATAATTTGACGCCATAATTGCTGTTAATTGTTATTGTTTTTTCGCCTTCATCGTTCATCCATCGTTTTCGCCAAGAAGAAAAAAAGAAGCCTCTAATCATGTTTGGCGCCAATTCCTCAGGGTCGCCTGTAGAGCAGCAATATCATCAATATCAGCAACAACAACAACAATACCAAGGTTTTCATGGCCAGCAGAATCAGTCTCAGCAATTCGCAGCAATGGGAATGCCAGCCCAGGTCGATGCTCTGGGGAACACGATATTTATATCTTCTTCATCGACTCCTGCAACGTCACAACCAATGATAGACGAGTCACAACAACAACAACAACAACAAAGTTTTATCACTGGTGGTTCTACTGTCCTTGCATCAGATGCCGCCTCGGCTGGCAACGTTAATGTTACAGCTGTCGGTTCGTCGCATCTGATGGATCTGAGCAACGTGCACCAAATGAACCAAATGAACCCGGCCAATCTAGGGCTTTCGGCGACCACTTCGGCTTCGGCGACCTCGTCTTTGACTCAGTCGCCGACCAACATGGCCCCTCCTGCTGCTCCCCCCAATCTCCCGCATAACAACAACAACACCAATCTGCTACATCAGCAACACCCCATGTACGCAACACCCACTGGGATGCTACCGCCAAATGTCAATGGTAACAGCGGGAATCTGAATCAGAATCTGAACCAGACCCAAATAGCCTCCCAAATCGGTCCGCTGGTTGGCGTTGGCCCACTCGTCTGTTCGCCGGCGACCTCAGACATCCAGAATCACCAACAACAGCAACAACATCAGCAGCAACAATTGCTACACCAGCAAAATGTTGCTGCCCCAGGCCAGAGCCAGCACTTTGCGACTCATGGCATAATAGCCACTGCAACCGACCTTGGCTATCCAATGGCTGCACCGCCCATATTAGCGCTGCCTGTCTCATCTTCTAGTTCTTCTATTTCGCCTCCGTCTTCTTCTTCCATGACCACCTCTCAACCCGGCCAGGTGCCAGTTTCTATCAATATGTCCTCGTCACCCTCAAACAACAACAATTCTAACAATCAATCTCCTTCGTCTACTGCTATGGCAGGCGGATCGTCAGCGTCAGCAGCCCAGCCATTATCAGCTGCCTGCCTTGCCTGTGTAAGTCGTACTATCCCCTTTACCTGCATCCCAATTCACGAGAGAAATGCCATCATATACGCCGATTGAGCATCTATCTGCACCTTTTGTGCGCTTCTATACGCAAAAGACTAGCTCTATGTATCGCCGAATCGCAGGAACAAGCTCCACTATCGTCACCATCGTGCCGTATCGAGACTTTGCTCCCAAATCTTACTAGTCGTTAATGACGCGATCATCAACATGCCTGCTCAGCCCTACCGCTTCTGCTTCTCTCAAAAGAGGATCATGTTGTCCAAGCCACTCGTTCTCCTGTTGTTTCCACCCATCACATCGTATATCCCCGCCTTTACAGATAATCGTGCTCCTTTGTGTTTTATATCTCTATCCTATGCTGACTATTGACATGACAATCCCCATCTATAGCGCGCCAAGCACCTTAAGTGCAATGGCCAGAATCCTTGCAGTCGCTGTAATTCTAGCCAGTCTGAATGCGTCTATATCGCTTCTCGCCGCGGCTATAAGGGCCCAAAGGCCAAGCCTGCTGCTGGCAACCCCCATAAGCGCCGTGCTGAGGCTGACCCTGAGGAGGACACTGCTGATGTGCCAACCACATCTGCTCCGTCAGAGTGTCCCATGCTAATGGGCTATACCTCTGGCGTTCCAGTAAGCAATAACTCGTCCTCGCCTTCTGGCCTCATTAATGCTGGCATTGGTGCTTCTCCTTCGTCTGATAGAAGTGACCCTTACTCTGCCAACGGTGGCCCAGACATGCAGCCACTGAGAACATATGATACATCCCATCTACTACTGTCACCCGCAGCCGCTGCTGCAGCCGCTGCTGCCATGGGAACTGGTCTCATTCCAACACAAACCTCAGTCACACCCGTCCAAGATAGATGCTTGGATTCCTTCTACCATCATTTCCATGCAGCTCATCCGTTCGTTCTTCCCAAGGAACACCTACTACGTATCGCGAAAGATGGCCTGATAAACCACCTCCTTGCTGCCATCCGCTATATGGGATCTCTCTTCATCAATGTCGGCTCTTCTGGTGCATCTTTCTATGATGAAGCCATCAATCTATGCTACAAGCCTAGCGTTCAGAAAGATGGCTTCTTAGTGCAGGCTATGCTTCTACTGATTCTTGGCCTTGATGGCAACTGTCAACGCGAGAAGGCTCGCAATCTTCTTATGGATGTCGAGCGTGTTGCGCTCGAAATCAATCTCAACGCTAGATCGTACGCTACCATGCATGGCCGCGGAATTCCGGTCCTCGAGGAAAGCTGGCGCCGTACCTGGTGGGATCTATATGTCGTTGATGGCATGATTGCTGGTGTACACAGAGAAACCAATTTTGCGTTATTTGATGTTGCCTGTGACGTCGCCCTACCTTGTGAAGAAGATCAATATTTAAGCAGCGTAAGTAATATGTATGCTAACTCTATCATGTACACAAAGTTACTAATATACCATTTTGCCATTGTTCTAGTCAATTCCCCAGCCAATGTACCTGAATGATCTAGAGGATGCCGATTTTACCGGAGAGCAACGCGAATTTTCGTCTTTTGCCTACAGAATTGAATGCGCCCGCATTCTTGGTAAGATGATGCGTATGCCCGAGTTCTTCGGGCCAGATGATGAAAATGTTCATAAGCTAGAAACCCTTCTCACAAACTGGCGCTTACACTTGCCTGCCTCCAAGAAAGATGCTCTTGACAAGAACTTGTATCTTGATGAGATGATGTTTCAAGCCACCATGATGAATAGAACGTAAGTGATACATCACAACAGCCACTTAAAATCATCGAATCAAAACTAATTTGATTTAGGATATCCATCATGCTTCACCAACCATTCTCCCAGCTAGACTCTTCCATGACACGCAATGTCACATCCTGCGCTGCTCACCAACCTATCGCTTCCGGTGACAACTTTAACTCACACACCCGTCATACCATCAGCTCTGCCAACGATATCAGCAAGATGATCACATACAGAGTGCCTCTTCTATCACACACGCATTTCTTTACCTGTGTCGTCACCCATGCATCGATTGTACATCTAAGCAAATGGTCTCTATACTTCATGCCCCACGATGATGACGATCTACGCCAGCAGATCCGTTTAAACATTGGTGCTTTGAATAAGCTGTCAACCGTTTGGAAGGCGGCTAGTACTGCTTCTGGCCAGGTACGTGGTGTCGCCCAGGAAATCTACCGTGGCAAGAAGGTTCAAGCTGAGCTTCCTGGCTTCTGGATGGGCTTCACGCAAGAGCAAGTCATGACTAGTATGGCTACAGACGAATCTATAATGTCAGAAATTGATGCTTTGACTGCGGCTCCTATCATCACTGAGGCTAAGTTCCATGGTCTTGAGTCGAACCGCAGTCAATAGTACGAGATGAGATAGTGGATATGACATTCAGCGATCAAAAGATATGCAAGCATATACAGATAGTATACTTGAGATTTACGTGAACAAATTCGTGGGGTCTTTACTTCTTTCATCCAATTTATACTTATCATAGTGGTATAACCTTTTTATTTTTCAAATCAATTCAACAAGACATATATATATAGACGTGTAATAGAAGCGATATTCCCGAAACCTAAGAGAAGAGATAAATGAAAAAAACCACTTGATGATATGAAGAAAAAACGATGATAAGAAACAGAAACAAAAGAAACGGAATGGATACGCCATATAACGCCAGCCAAAACGATACATGAGGAGGAAGCTAATGAAGATACAAGTAATTGATCTTGGTCCGATATGTAGAAACCCCACAGCATGTATCGGCTAATTTTTAGTATGCTCTCTTTTTGGTTGTTTTGTTCGTTGATGTGTTGTTTTGAGTGTTCTACTCAGAATCCTCAACCTCACCGGGAGCAAGAGGGTCAACATCGGTGACCTTGCTAGTAGCAGAGCTCCAATAACTACAAGTAAGAAAAACACATATATTATTAGTCGAAAAATCACCACGATAACGACCAATCAGCCATGACTCTGACATGAGAAGATAGATACTTACGCAATAACACGAATGCGGAATTGGCTGATGGGGATAGAGAAGAGCTTCAACAGTCTAGTCTGGCGAGAATCCAAAGTCTGGCCCTCCTTGCAAACAGTGTAAGGTTCACCCTCACCGGACTCCTCACCGAGAACGACTTTTCCCTTGACCATACGAACGGGAACGCCTAGTTTACGCAGCTCAGGTTCCAGGGTATGTTCCAGAATAACATCGTAATCAGCGGGTACTTCGCCACCGGTAGAATAGACGACGCCGGCGGGGATGACGAAGGAACGAGAGGCTACGGTGCCGGCGCGGGCAAAGTCGGCTTCGGAGATGCTGGAGAGGTAGTTGATCACGTCGGCGGCGGGGCGATTGGTGAAGAGAAGTCCGACTTGACCCCGGATGTGTGGTGTCAGGTTCTCGATGCCGGGCGCCTGGGCTTCTTCGGGTGTTAGGCCGAGAGCCTTAGCCATGAGTTTAGACTTGCCAAAAAATATGCTATTAGAAGAGGCTATGTTAGTTGTATACTCTAGGCATGGCAAATGCCAGTCTGTATCGTTTGGAGGTGATTTGAATGTCTAGATATTGTCCAAGACCTCGAGATAAAACAGAACTTCTCATTCTCGACTCTTAGAGATTGTGAGTCCCTCCCTTGTTCTTTTGGTATCTTTCTAACTCTCGGTAGTTCCAGGATGGAAAAGACTCACGCGCTATCGCTCAGCTCTTGGCGCACCGTCTTGAGATAGTTGTTCCGCGAGTTATCTACGCTGAAAACGAAGCAGTGCTGGTACTCATTGATGGCCTCCCGTACATTGCTAAACAGCTTATCCTTGTGTTCGCGACCCTTCTTATCGACCTGAGTCAGAGAGATGGACTTATTGCGCCGAGACTTGGGCATTGTGAGATATACAAAATATTGTGTATATGAAGAAGAAGAAAAGAAGGAAGCAATAAAAACAGAAAAAGTTCGTGACGTTCGTGGTAGTTCACTACTGGCTTGTCGTGAAATGTAGGAAAAAGTCTGTCTTTACTGGTTTGATTTAATTCTTCGTAGATAGAATTGTAGATTGACGATTGTAAGATATCAATCTCGTAACATGAAATAACAGAGGATAAAAATATAAGTTCTTGAATTAAGCCCATTAAATTCATATACATTTTTTTTTTCCCCATTGAAGTGGCAGAAAAAAACTTCGATGTTCCTCTAGCGGGGAGTACTTTCCCCATTAGTATGTTTATCGATAAGGTTGTACAGTAAGAAAAAATTAAGCCATGACTTTTTCTTCACCGCTTTTGGAGCCGAGAGTCCTGGATCATCCTGTACTACAGCAAAACATAGCAAAGTCTATATTGGCCTAAACCCTAGATAGGAAACACTAGGAGCATGAAACCCTAAGAACAAAAATAGGATGTGAAGTGTTCTGCATTTAGCTTTACTTTTAGTTTGCTGAAACATCTCAAATAACTAACATTAAGTTTATCTTGTGACCATTTTTAAATGTTTCTTTTCTTGACTACTTTTTTGAAAATCTTCTTGATATTATTTACATACTAGAGAAGTGTGACACAACAAGTTATAAGTCGTAACATACCATAATAACTAGAAGCTGATGATGCCATCGTAACTATTGTAATTATGAAATTACTCTTGTAAGCCAAGATTGTAGATTGGGCACAAACTCCCCATTGAGCGCCGACTATAGAATCGGGCTGAGTAGCCTGACCATCATGAAGCCTGAGTGATACGCCAGCTCCTAAAAGTGCAAATAATTGTTCCTTACTTGTCCTTTCTTTAATTTAATAACTAAAGATATACATTAACCCGAAATCTCATTTTCTGCCCTCCTGCTCATCTCATAAATACATATCTCATAGCTCTCAACTCTAGTTCGAAAGATGGCATCTCTCGCCACGGAACCTTTACGGCGTCCAGGAAAAGATGAATATGAGATTGGCTGGATTTGTGCCTCATTTCAGGAATTGTCTGCTGCTAGACTCATGCTCGATGAGAAGTTTAGCGCACCCGAAAACCCGTCTCCAGCAAACAGCTATCTCTATGGGCGTATCAGAGAACACAATATGATTTTATACTGCCTACCATTAGTTGGCCAAAGTCAAGCGGCCACAGCTGCTACTAGCATGGCAAATGACTTTTCTACGTCTCTCCGCTTCATACTTTTGGTAGGAATCGGTGCTGGCATTCCCTCTTTGAAACATGATATTCGACTTGGTGATATTGTCGTTGGTATACCCTCAGATATATCTAGTGGTGTTGTTAAGCATGATGTTGGCAAACTCCTTAGTGATGGGCAGTTTCAACGACAAGGCCAACTTAACGCCCCGCCAGACACATTACTGTCAGCACTGAACGTCTTACAATCCGATATCGAACTTGGTGAGCCTTTGTTAATCAAATACATTGCCAAAGCTCTGTTGGCATGTGATAATACGCCGGCCAAGAAGCGTTTTGCAAGACCGGGCCCTCGAAGCGACAGATTATTTCTTGCAGAGCACATCCATCACTCCAACGCACCAACTTGCGATTCCTGTCCATCAGAATGGGAAGTACCGAGATCAGCACGAGATAATGATACCCCCATGATACATTACGGCACCATTGCGTCCGGAAACTCTGAGATACTAGATGCAAGTCGCCGTGATCAATTGCAACGGGAGCTTGGGGCCATATGCGTCGAAATGGTTGCTGCCGGCGCAATGCAGAAGTTCCCGTGCCTCGTTATTCGTGGTATTTCAGGTTATGCAGATAGCCACAAACAAGATGAGTGGCATGGCTATCCTGCTCTCTCTGCTGCTGCCTATGCTAAAGAGCTTCTAGGCTATGTGCATAAGAGCGATATCACTACGATGTTACCTGCCTCAAAAGTTATCAGTACGTTACATTGAAGATTTGTTTAATACCACACGTATCGTGTATAAAATTCTAACATGTTCATCACTATAGAAGAGCTATGTAGTAGTATCACCGAGAACACGGATAAGGTGATTAACTACAAGGGTATTCTACACGATCAAATTGCCGACCAGCAACGGGAACTCGAACTATCGAATTGTCATCGCGACTTAAAATCTAGTTCTTATGAGCGACACAAAGACATAAACCCAGAAGCTGTGGAAGGCACGTGTGCCTGGATTCTCCGAAACCGTAAATTTACCAGTTGGCTCAACAGCACCGAAAACGACCTTCTTTGGATCTCGGCTGATCCGGGGTGTGGGAAGTCAGTTTTAAGTCGGTTTCTCATAGACCAACAACTGACCAAAAGTTTTCCACCAACCTCATCTTCCTCTCATTCTTCACCTTCAATTTGCTATTATTTCTTCAAAGATAATGAAGAACAAAGCAATTTCACCACAGCCCTTTGTGCTATCTTACACCAGCTTTTCCACCATCAACTGGATTTACGAAAACATGCCTTGAGCCCTTGGAGACAAAACGGAACTAGACTTCTGAGTGAAGTGAACACACTCTGGCAAATCTTACTTGCAGCTATCAATGATGAAAGTTTTACGAACACTATCATTGTTGTAGATGCCTTGGATGAGTGTAGCCGAAAGGATCAATCTACATTCATCCATTTAGTCACTGAATGGTTCACAACGACCAAAGATTCAAGGCGCCCTTCATGGTTGAAGATCTTGTGCACTAGCCGTCCTTACTGGGGTATACATGACGAGTTTTATCCCACTACCAACACTTTCCCTCAAGTCAAGCTTCCCATGGAAGAGGAGGACGAATCCATCCGCGATGAGATCAATCTTTATGCCAGAGCTCGACTCGGTAGGCTCAATATGGCAACAAATATTCGATTGCAGGTTGAAAATAAACTCCTCAGTACCAAAAACCGTACGTATCTGTGGATCAACCTAGTCATAAACGAAATCGAGTTGATGTCAAAGCGATTTGGGTTCCAACCTGATGATGTCGACTTAGTTCCTACTACAGTGAATGAAGCTTACAGAAATATCCTGAATCGAATTGAGCCTACCAATTTGGAACAATCTATCCTTATCCTTCAGATCGTTGTCGGTGCAAGACGTTCACTGACAGTTGGCGAGATGAGAGTTGCCATCAGTTCTAAACAAAATTTGGATTCTTTTCAAGATGTTTCAGCTGATTGTGACCATGTTGAGGAGAGATTACGAGACTTATCTGGCCTGTTCATTTTCATCAAGGACACTAGAGTTCACCTGATACACCAAACAGCCAAGGAGTTCCTATTGGATAATTCTATTCAACTACATGGTGTAACACTTTCCTGTAATCCGGATACGACTGAAGGCATATTTTCTCAAATCTGCTTGGGATACTACTATCTACAAGACTTACAGAAAGAGTCTAAATCTCAGACGACCACTACGCATGAGCCTCCAAACTCGGAATTCTACAACTATGTCATGGACAATTGGTATAAACACATCTGTGGTATACCTGCTATTTCAGACATGCGTTATCAATATGCTGAGCTTTTGATCGAGAATGGAGCCGATGTTAACCATAAGACTTCTAATGGCGGTACTGCCCTTATTGTAGCTTGCGAAAGAGGTTATCTTGACATTGCCAAGCTCTTGATCGAGAAT
>LJZU01000432.1:0-12319 GCA_001513805.1 Davidsoniella virescens
GGGGGGGGGGGGGGGGGAATGAAATAGGATGAATGGGATGAGGGGATATTTTGTTTCAACAAAGGTAGCGGTATCTGAAATCTACCGACTGCGACTAGCCGCTGTCGCCGATGTGTCCCCCTCCATTATATGTAGGCACATGGGGGTCTTATTTCTATGTACCATGATAGAGAAGTGTTCTTGGCCTTTCTCCTGCAGACGCATGCTCACATGATCGCCCCAAGGCAAACACGGGGGACAACAACTTACGGTGGGATATATTAGTCACTATACAATGACGACTTGCTCATTGAGCGTTATGACTATGCAAAAATCATAGGGCTGCCTTCCCCCCCAGTCTCGAAAAAAGTCGTGTTCTTACTAGCCTGAGGGAACAAAGTGAGTTTATGATACGTAGTCCGCTTTGATGTCCATGGCTCCCGGACTAGTGTAAGTTCGAGTTATCTTGGTAGATAGGAAGCCAGGATATGACCTTTTTTCATGCTGGCTAGGAAGCAAAGGACATATGCTTGAGGGCCTGGAGTCCGGCGCTAGGACGAGAAAGATGCTAGGACAGGTACATTACACAAAGCAAAGAAGTAAAAAACGCAAGCTAGTTAGTAGATATGACCTACAGAGAAGTTTGGGGGTGGCTTTAGAAGGAGAGAGAAATATGAATAAGGGAGATTAAGGTCTACCCACAATTGCAGTAAGTCAGTTATAGTCGGGAATCCACACGTCTTTTAATGCCACTTCCCGAATCCTTCTAGCATTTGACCAACAAACTGAATTTTCCCAGTGAAGCCGAGTCTACTTGGGTGAGCTTCTGAGGAGCAGCGTGAAAGCTTTAGACAAAGACAGCAAGCAGCCTAAGCCCAGTATAGATAATAATACATAATAAAGGACAGCGTTCTTTTATTTATTTTCCTATTTGGTCTAACGGAACCATCGGCGACTAGACAGAAGATGATAACGTATACCCAAGCCACTGAGAAGGCAATAAAATATTGACGGTAGCTTAGAAGGAAGGCTACACTGGCTTGGCCGTGACACTTGTCATTCAATGCAGATGGAGAACGAAGCTGCAGCCAGCGTCTAGGAACATACATAGGAACAAAAGGAACACATCCAAGCAGAATAGGCAGCCAGGAGAAATCGAGTTATTTGTTTCAGGGTGCTGGCTATCACAGCCTCTAATTGGCGCTGTAAAAGAGCTCTATACGTGTGCAAGTAGTAGCAGCAACATTTGTCGTAATGTTATGTACAATGCATATACATATGTACATATACAATGGCTTGGTAAGCATAGTAAGCACATATCGGTGAATGTTGAGCGTAAAACTTATCCGTGCGCCTACTGGACGCCGACTACTTTTGTGCAATAAACCAGGTTGGAAGCCAGATTTGTTCCTTTGTGAGCTGGGCTGGATGAAATGTTGATGTAGAAATACATACTAGCTAAAGTAGTAGTATAACTTAAGTAGCGGCTGTATCCTACATATACACATTTATTATGTTGTCAGTCAAAGCAATGGGCTGACTGGGGTGGTTGCAACGGACGGATACTTTGATCAATTTTTCCCTTTGTTTTTCTTCCTTTCCAGTAAACTGTGCCTTGTTAGCATGCTGTCCGCAAATAACTAAAAGATGGTGTGAAGCTGCAGAACACGAGGAAACCGAAGCTCCAACCGCGTGCTTGCGGGTCCTTTATCTGCCTCGTGATTAGCTTTTTGTAAAGCAAAGAAAAAACACCTTCTAATAAAGATGAGATGAGGGACTGAACACAGGGAGGGAGAAGGCTGGATAAAAGAGAGTCTGTAAGCAATGATAATAGGCGGTGCAGCCTTCTCTGAGCCAGGACAAGAGAATCTGTATATATAACCAACCGCGCGGCACAAAGCCTTGATCAACTAAGGTAAGCCCGTTTATTTACTTGAGATATTCATATTGGTGTCAATATAGAGTGTAATGCTTATAATTCTCTTGGTCGAGAAATAGTCGTTCGAATAACTGTGCATCAGTGTGTATTTTGAAGATAGTTAGTATCAGTTTCGTCCAAATCGATCTGTGGTTGCAGTCAACACCGAAATATCTACAATCTCTCACAATCATAATATACATAAATGGCTGCTGTCAACCCTAGCGGGCTCGGTAGACCCTAAGTAAATTCGCTTATCCCTGTTTCTTTGTCATGGGAGACAAAGCTTGCTTACTGAACCGTACACTAACCCATATTTTCCACAATATTCAGCTTCATTAGTAAGAGGCTAAGTGGCGCGACAGTCGAGCTAGTGTCGATTTTGGCAGTTTTGACAGACAAGCCGAGCCTATTTTTGACCTTGTTCAAATCTAGTTCTCCTGGTATATATAATTTTTTTTTATAGTATTCTTTTAGGACAGGAGAAAAAATATCCGTTTTAGTTTTTACTAATAACCTCGGCCGTTGTTCCTAGTTATGAGAATAAGCTGTTGAATAAAGAAGCTGTATTTGAAAGCACGCTGCTTAGTTCTTCTTACTAGCGTTATGATTATGATTATTATCGTCTCGCCTTTCCGTTGGTTTGCCTAGGGGCTAAAATTGACTGTTTTCTTGCCATTATTATAACAGGGTGCGCTTGTGGTGACACACTATGAATGGATATCCTCAAGTGGAAACGATGACCATCCAGCGGCACATCTAACGGTACCATTTATTGAAGTTCAGGCCGGAAAGCGGCGTCTCTGTCTTTTGTAGAATTTTCAGTCTGTGATGAAAGAAACCTGACTCTTTCTAGTTACTACCCGCCGCATTTTGGGTTGCTGTAGCAGACGTGATTTGTGTTTGTGCACTAACCAAGACTTCCCACTCTAAAAACTAACCAGTCACGAACGACGCTAAGGCTTACTCTATATGAACGGCATCACCGAAGAGTTCATGAGAGGCCATCTTGGCATCATCGTATATCTTTTGAATGTAGTAAACGGGTCTTTCCTTTCCTCAAAGAAGAGTCATGAAAGCTGTCGTTCGTTTTTTTTTTCTTTCCTTTTCTCTTTGTTGGATTCTATCATGAACGTATCTAATCATGGCCCGTTTCACTAGACCGGGGCCATCGGGCGAACATGTCTAGCCTGCACAGCAAAGATATATTAGCATAGAACTGACACCTGGATGACACGAGCTGGGTATTTGCCACACAGGAACGCACAATATATACTATATACCGCTCTTATCTCACTCATGATCATGTAGACATATATGGTTGTATAGGTACTAAGTAGTTCGGACTCCGCCACCTGTCCAACAGTCCAAGTCCAATAGATTCTTTGCTACGTTTAGTTTCACAAAAACCCGCCATGATCCTGTCTGCGTTGACACATATTTATGGTCGTCCAGTTAGGTTGATAGGTTCACGAAGGTTCAAGTCAAAGCCTCGGTTGGTATTCGTCAGCCCTTTTTTCTGTTCTAGGCTGATATACGGGGTCCATTTGCCACTCATGCGCAAATCCCCCCCCCCCCCCCCCNNCCCCCCAAATTATTATATCCTGAAGAAATATAATATATACTACACCGACTCAACCTATAAGAATCCCCCAAAGACCTTCAGGAAGGTCAAGAAAACCCTCAAAACGATTGTGCATGATATATTGATAAATGAACACTTGTATATCTCTCGGACATCAGATCTCTGACATATTACTTCGTCTTTACCTCCGCCTTTTCCTACCTTAACAACAACATCCGAGCAAAGTACCGAATGGCTGTGTCGTAGTACGTTGACTAGTGGCTCAAATACCCGAATCTTCTTGGCACCTGCGATCCCTGCATACATAGGCACGAGGAGGTGTTTCTAGAGGAGGAGTTATAACGAAAAGAAAAGAAAATCAGGCAATGAGCAGCGGTCAATATGAAGAAAACATAAGAAAGAGAATAGAAAACAGAGAAACAAGAAGGCTTTGCGGGAAGCGTGCATCATCGCTTGCAACACATGCATGTTACGTCGACACTAAAAAGGCTGCTAAGTTTTTCCTTCTACTACTACCTTTATACAGAGAAGATACAGCTCATTGATGGGCCTTGGGAGTGAAGAAAAGCCGATACCAGCTGTTTGGCGACGATCACTTGCCCCAAGCAGAAGATAAATGTTGCATAACAAGGATAGAAAAAAGAAAGAAAAAAAGTTGAACAAGTCAAACTTCAACAGTAGCTAGCTAAAAATCGGGCAACTGGGGGGATAAACGCTTGAGCCAGAAAAAAAAAGCCTCTTTCCTGACTAATTATGGACTTCTTCTTCAATGTAAAGTTCAGTCAGTTTTGCGGCTAGACCGCTGTCTCGTCTCGTTGCTTAATATTATCACCTATAGTTCTCAAAGAGCAACTCGACGTCGTATACGGGACCTTGATACTACTCCCACCGAGTTTTTCTATTGTGACTTTGCTGTACAGCTTACTAGCTACTACGCTAACTATATTACAGTGCTACTGCTGTTACTGATGTCTCTGCCATTAATGCGACTTGGCACTACCACCAACCCTTTATTCTGCTACTAGGTGTCTTGACCGAATTTGCCCAGAAAGAGTGGCCTGATTGTACATATTTCGGCGTTTTGCACACTAATCGGCCTGTTCAGCAACCATAACTTGGCTGTGTACATGTATCAACTTAAGGCAAAAAGGGAACAAGACTTTTCCCATTTAGCATGACACGGATATATCTCCAGATTCGGGGAGTCAGTACCTTGTAGGCCGAGAGAAGAGGGGTATTATTGCTATCATTAGTTGCTATTACTAGTACAATACACTATATTGGAACATAGTAGTATTGGTAGAGAAGTGCCATCCTCATTCTCAGGTCAGGATGTTCGCGCACCTCCGGTAAGAGAAGACAGATGCCGTTATTTTGTCAGATAGTGTTTTTTTTTCTTCGGTTGAAAGGCCACGACCTATATACAATAACTAGGCAAGGATGTTGCTCAATCAAGGCTACATCTCTTCCTATCACCTTCTGTTCCTTCTTCTTCTTCTTCTTCTCCTCCTCCTCATATGTGGTATATATTGAAAAGGCGGAGGAGACAATGAAGGAAGAAGACAATTTCTTCCCTTGATAATCATTAAAGATAGTTTTATGCCAAAATCACACGGCCGAATAATAGCTGCATATCAAATATCTGTATGTACACTGTAGACACTTTCATTCTTTGGAGGCATCGCCGTGGTAGAATATAATCCTATACTTCCTTTTCTGGGTCGTCGCTGTATGTCCAAAGGCACTAGCGCCCAGAATTTGAAAGAGACTGTCTTACACACACCTATATCTACACATTAGAAAACTTCGAACTGTAGCCTGTCTGTGATACATCCGTGAAGATATATCTCGCCCTGTCATTAGCGGCCATTTGTTCTCTCTTCAACATCTTCTTGTTGTACGTCTTAGCGATGCAACGACAAGGTAGCAACAGTAATAATAAGAAGATGTTGCATATATGTAATAAGGCGGCAGTTATTTTGTTCTCTATACGATAACGTCGGGCAAAACGCAGTTATATATACAGATATGTACGAAGCAAAATACACAAGATGCTCCTTCTTCCTCCATCTACGAAAAGAAGAAAACAGGGCGAGTGCATATTCAAGAATGGATAATGAAAAAAAAAAAATTTAAAAGAGTTTGAGTGAATCTGCTGATGCAATATCGCTCAGTAGGTTAACCCGTGCATACTTGTCTCTTTATGCCATCCTGATCCCTTTCCTCTTGATTTCTATATTGTATTGCTATGTACTACTTCTTTGAACAGATATTATTGTGTCTGTATATGATCCAAGATAACCGTAGGAGGAGGGGGAGGAAACATGGTGACTTTCCTTTCCTTTTTTTTTAGTGCTTGTTGATCAACGGATCTATCGAGCCCAAGGGCTTAATTTGCCGGACAAGTAGCCCTGTAGCTTTTTTTTTGAAGTAATATGTCCTAACAAGAATTAACAGGGCGAAACGAGCTGTTAAGATAATTAGTGTATACAACCCTGGACTAGCCATAGCAGCTTGTAATAAATCATTTAGGGCAAAAATGTCTTCTCATCATATTCTATGAGGGCGTGCCTCTATTTCAGTTCGTTATCTTTCATCTTCTTTTCTGATATCATCAAACACAAACAACATACTCACTGACCAGCTGATCTTGGGCGGACTGACGTGGTTCTGTCCTCACCTATTGGCCTGTCTAAAAAGTAAGGATGGCTGTATAGACGTGTTAATATGCGCTTCTGCGATGTTTTAGGCTGGCCTACCTAATTTAACTATTGAAGGCGCACTCCTTTTTATGATCTTGTTGTATCTGTAACTAATTAACAATGCAAGAGTTTGCCTACATAATCATCATAACAGATTATGATAAGCCGCATCAACAACAATCTAGATTGTCATTGTGATACATCAATGTTCAAGTCATGTTTCGTTCACTTGATCTCTGAAGCATCAGTAAAATGGACCTTGGAACGAACCCAGTCTATCAAGGTTGTCATGCTTCCCTCTACCGTTGTTCTCTTTATTTTGTCGATCTGTATGTGTGAGTGCGAAAACATTATATGTTGTATATATTGTTGCTTACCGGGACGGCTTGAAAGAATCGACACAGCCATCGGTAAATCTCGCCTTGAAATTAAGTGTTTGCGTGGCCGCGGATGTGATGCTTATCATGCCGAGTAACTGTTAGGCTCCATTGAGTAGTGAGAAATTCCATAAGATTGATGAATAAAGAAAGAGTAGTCAAAAAACTTGGCTAGTCTTAGGGTTTATGAATGTTAGCACAACCCTCCTACCTCGGGTCATATTAGTGTCCTATTTGGGCAACGCAACACACAACAAGGAAGAAGGCCTTGGCTCGCCTGGACTACACCTAGCGAACCATGATACTCGTAGTGTGACACTGTCTAGATTTTCTTCCGTTAAAAATTACATGTAGAGCCTGGAGTCCGATTCCATGATGGATATCACCACATGTTACCTCCATGCATGCTAACAGCAATACTCAGGAGGTCTGATGTAGCTGTCAACGGTAAAAAGAGAAGGAGGGGTCAAGCTGCCGGAATTCCTGGAGCCATCACGTATTTGTTCTTGCTGCAAAGAAAGGGGCGATGCGGAGTCATTATACTGGAGCCTAATGGATGTCATTGAAGCTATCTAGTAGTTATAGTCAATGGAATCTTTAGCTCCAAAAGATATACAAATAGCCGTTCTCACAGTAACAATAGGGAAAAGGCTGGCTAGACTCAACATGAAATGTGGCCTAGTTTTTTCACGTCTTTATATTGATTCGTGATGACATGGTGCGACTACAGAGATTTCGTTGCCATCTAACTGTAGCGCATACGCGATATCTTACGGAAAACTATCTTCATAACAAAGCTATTGATTGATGAGCGCTTACGGAGGAAAAGAAAAAAGCCCATAATCTAGTCAATAAGACTCGGGACATGAGGGGGGAGGGTGTAAGGTTAGGGTTGCAGTTTGGCAAGCACCCATTACGTTAATCTTTTTTTTTTTTTCTCTGCAGCCACATCTAACCTTTAAATATCTTTTTCAGCTGCCTATTGATGTTAGGAATCTCCTAAAACGTCAGTAGTACTTGAAAAGACAGAGTCTCCATGTATCATATTTTGTACAACTAATCTGGATCTCTCCGTCCAAAAAGATCTGGTTAACCTGCGGATTGTTGGGCTAAGCCAGCCCAGACTTGAGACTAAAAAGTCATGCCAAAACTTCAGTTCGCCCGTCCCTGGTGATTAATTATTTAGCTGGTAATGGCATTATTTTCCTGATATGGCGTGTCAATGTTGATTGTAACTATGTAGTTGTTGAATATGGATATAGTGCATACACGTACTTATACCTAAGGAATCGTAATAAAATGGTAAAATTCTATATATTCACTAGACGACGATTAGTCTCTGCTCTTTCACTCTGATGCTCGCTACCGCTTTAGTATTGAAAAAAAAATATTTCTATGACAATACATGTCAGACTCTCTAGCAAGGTAGACTATCAAACCCACTATTAAATGTCAATTTCCTCGTATGCTGTGTATAGATATTTTCTTCTCCATGCTGAAAGCTGAAAGTACCTCATCGGTCGAGAGCGATAGTCTTGGATATCGGTACGACTTCTCCTTCCTTGGTATAATTTCTTGCGAGATGTCGGTGAGATAGGAATTCATAGTAAGAAATATATGTGCTAAAATTACTGATCTAGCACTGAGAAGACACAAGAAACGGAAAATATATGTGAATACTTCGTACTGCTTTGTAGAATCAGGATTGCACTAGAATGACAGGCCTCTTTACTGGGAAGTCCGCCTGGCTTCGTTTATGTAGTATCCCGTCTGTAACTCTGTTAACAACACATAGTGAGTTAAACACTGGCACTTTTCCCCCTCTTTTTCTCCATGGTCCCCTCCCTCATTCTTTGAGAAAGACTATAGGATTATATGCTTGCATCCGGGGAACTAGGACGAAGTAGAACGATCTCGAAGAACGGCAAGGCCAAAGAGCAAACATTCAAAGCTTTAGATACCCGTATCTCATGTTTCTATTCTTTCTTCATTCTTTCCTGTTCAGCGGCCAAAGGGTGTATAGAGCAATACATATCAAGTAAGCTCTGTTTTTCTTGTTTGCTTTACTCGCCCTTTCCCCTACATATCTGCATGTTCCATGCCCCGGAAAAAAGTCTGCAGCGCGTAGCCAATGCTAAGTAAGCCTCAGGAAACTTCCTTCATGTTCTGGCGGAGCCTAACCACAGGCTTTTCTTGGATATGTACACGCCATACTATGTAGTAAGTCAGGCAAATACCATCGTCAGTCAGATACCATGCTCAGTAACTCAAGGAAATGAAGAAGCGTTAGTTTTTTCTTTCTCATCAGAACCAGTCATATTTCTCTATCTGTATATTCTTCTTCGTGGTGTTTCTCCATTCTTGAATGTGCAGGTAAGCTACGGAAACAAAGCCCCCCTTCTTAAGTTTATAAAGATGCAATTTGATAAAACATGATAATGTATATTCTGTATTTATGCGCAGGTCGCAAACAAGACGTCAAATATCAGCGGATCTGTTTCTATGACAGATGACGGATGACAGCGTCCTTCCCACTCTTCGCCCCAGAACCTATGATGTTATGTACTGTTGATGTACCACTTGCATTACCTACTCATGTACTCTTATCAAGTAAAGTAGGGGATAGCCTGTCTGTATCTGTACAGATAGACATGTATGTATGTCAGCATGTTCTTACTAGTTACTAGATATATGTGGCCACATGCTCTGTCCTAGAACATATAATCTGGTGAAGTTATTGTCAGATACTAGTTAGGCGCCGAGGTAGCCTAAGCATTCATTGAGCACATTTATACCTGATGTCTATGTTTTGTTAGTGGGTTTTGAAAGAAAAAGAACAGCTCGAATTTCGCGGGACGGATACTAGAGCCGCCAGTGCAACGTTACAAAACTTACTTTTTTAGCCTAGCAAAAATGTATAGTAAGATAGTTATAAACAAATAATCACAATTGGCCAACTAGTTAACACAGAAAGATCAAATGTGCTTTGTGAAAATTAGATAAAGAGTAAAACTTTAAGGACTTTCAAACCGGCGTTCTTCCTCTTTTCATGAAAATTAACAACATCAGATAAAGTCCGACCACTAAGTCTGTGATAGCAACCAACCAAGAATTTCGTGGACATATATAAGTTCTTGTTTTTCACCGACGACATAGCACAATACCTTCTTACACCGGTCACTCGAAAACTCGGTCGTCTTTTTTATATGAGATATTCTACACATCATAATTCTATAGTTTCGGATCAAGCGGACTGTCTATATGCAGGAAAAAAGCATACCAAGCCCTTGAGTACACCTCCGGTTGGAGCGATATTCTTCGGTGCAGTATTCTCTACAAATGAACAGTTCATGGAGATGTCAGTTCTCAAATTAGGAGCACTAAAAAGGTTCTTAGTAGCAAAGAAAAAAAATAGTATCCTTCTTACTGCTATGGTGGTATTTATTAAGACAGCGGGCTCTGATACTGGCCATGCCGCCTGTCAAAGTCTTTAGTAAAACTACCCACACTAGTAAGTGTGACTATACTAACAAAAATATCCTAAGTGACGAACTTGTACACGCTTATTTGATAAATATCAATCTTTCTTTATTTTCAGACATGTAGTGGGTTCAAAACCACGAGGTAAATATAATACGCCTTAGTAATCGAGAAGCGAGCAAAAATCAAGCCAGAAGCTTACAGAAAACCCGGGAGAAGCTGCCATTTTGTTTCGTTTTCTACATTTAGAGTATTTTTGTGGCATGTTCGGCCTCTTAAATGCTCGGATAGGAGGCTTGGGAAATATATATATATTTAGAGGGTAAAAATATGAGTTCAGCGAATATCCTGGCTTGCCCACATGATCAGCATGATTTCCGACACACTCTAATGAAGTAGGCGAAGGAACTAGTGAGTTAGTGAATAGTGCTATGCTGTCTGATTAGTGGGAGCTTGCTGTGATTTCTTGCTCGAAGGCTTAGTTGCAAGCTGCCACCTAGCCAAAGAACGAGTCACTGCCTGGCATCCTCTATTTTGTTTTCCTTATTAGGCTATTAGGTACGTGGATGGACAAAAGAACCTTGTGTCCGTCAGGCTGATAGTGCCTAGCTCATCGGACTAGCAACTGTCAAGGAAACGTCACGAGTAGGCTTAGCTTAAGAGTTTTACTGTCTTACTGTAAGTAGGAATAGTAACAGCAGTTTTGGTTCCGAGTTTTCCATTCAGCAGGACAAGGAATATGACGATGCCCAAGGAGGGAGAAAGAAAGGAGAGGTGCGTCGTTATTTAACAGGATTTTGAGCGTGACTTTAGCGTGCCTACATGCCAAGTTATCATGGCGTAGTCCGTAGTCACTAGTACAATTATTTGCCTCATATATTATCTTCTCATCGCTGAATATCCAAAAGAAGCAGAGGAACACTCGATGAGAACAAACACCCCTACTGGAACTTCATCAATATCTCTGGTTAGTCCTTTAGCTAGTGTAGTGTAAAAAATAATTCATGATAATATCAGAGGAAAACGCCTTGTCATGATGACGATGACTATCATACAGCTTTCAATCATACTTTTTGTCTTTAACCAACATCTCAACATTGGCTTTCATCGTTTACTCTAGCATAAACCCAAAAGTGGTCATCGTATCATTCAAACAAAAGTAAAGCTAAGTTGTTGGGCCTAATGTATATATGGTATGTCATGGGTTTGTCTACAAAAGGAAGGGAAAAACAAATTACATATATAGGGATAGAACCAATAGTCCATAATCAATCCGTCCTTCTATGGTTAGGCTTAACAAGCCACAAATTCCAATATCACAGCGGTTCCCAACAGTGAGCTAGGTGAATTACAATTTTGGCGGGCTAGCTTATTTGCGTTGTTGTCAAGCCTACAGCCTCATGAATGTGACGAGACAACTAGACAACTTCAACAAATACAATTACATCTAGCCAAACGAGGAAATAAGCAGAGAAGGAAGAAGGCCATTCGGCGGTTGACAGCTGGCATCACGGGTGAACCATGCCCCGTCATAGATTATAATTCCCACTGGTAATACATACATGTAGAAGGGAAAGCCTATATGAGAAAGGGGTGTCAGGTCTTTGCCCTTGGTCGGATACTTTAACTAATGTTGAAAGGTGATATATAATCGCCACTTGATATAACCATCTTGACCGGAGCGAGACGAGAGAAGAAGCCCGTGATTAGAACATGTCTAGCTTGGCTCGTTAAATTGTCAAGTAAACACAGCTATACATCAGCTGGTAGTGTTGTACTTGCTCTGTTTTTGGGTTTTGGGTTTTTTTTGTGTGTACTGTTGATGAGATAAAGCAAGGCAAGGCCGATGTATGAATCATGAAGATATTACGTATGTTATCAATGCAGCCATCCAATAGGACGCCTTCTACCGTTTTCCATTTTTCACAAATCCTCTTCTTGATATACAGCTCGTAGCAGGGCATTGGCCATATACATGCTAGGGTCTTTGGTCTATAGTGCATACATATACGTATACAGACAGGTCTACAGATATACATACAAACACACAGATATATACGTAAGGAAATTCCCATTCGGGATCTTCCTGTTAGTTGGCTGGGATGGAAATATGTGGCCGGGCGTTAAAGTCCAGCAGTACATATTTGTCCAGTGCGCGAAGGATGATTTACAAAAAAAAAAAAATTGTAATCGACCTAAAGACAGCCAACTTACCACACATACATACATACATACATACATACATACATACATACATACATACATACATACATACATA
>LJZU01000433.1:0-11810 GCA_001513805.1 Davidsoniella virescens
AACTTCCTTTGTGACATACGACATCAAAGGTGCCTTTGACGCAGTCAAGCGTGACAGACTAGTCCGAAGACTTAGACATCAGGGCTGGCTAACGTCAATAGTCAAATGGGTAGAATCTTTTTTAGCCGGACATGGGGTTTCCCTCTCTATAGTAGGAGATCAACTAGTCACCAGGAAGGTTGGAGGGAGTCTGCCACAAGACTCACCGGTTTCCCACATCCTATACGTGCTATACATGACGGACCTATGGGGTGTAGCCTTTATACTGGCCTATGCTAATGATGGCCTTTTTGTGGCCTCGAGTCAGGACATTTCAGTCAATGTGATAACTATCAACAAGACCCTAGCCAACATAGAGAAAAGGTGCACGAACAATGGTCTTGAGCTAGACTGGGACAAAACAGGACTGATGCACTGCAGAACAAGAGGATTCTCTTCCATGGACCCAGTTAAACTCCTGAATGGAATGATGCTAAAACCGTCCAAGCCTCTAAGATGGCTAGGTGTATGATGGGATTCCGGCTTCAGTCTTCTGGGACATGCAAAGCAAGTCACTGCTAAAGCCAAGAGAACCACGAACGCACTCCGAGCTCTCTCGTGGGTTTACCGAGGAACCCCGGCGAGAAGTCTACTGCATGCAGTAAAGAGCTACGTGCCTTCCCAACTAACATATGCCTCATCTATCTGGTCTCCCTTCATGCAAACCGGGAAAGCAAAGCTAGACTAGCTTGGAGAGCCGCCCTGAGGGCCACAATGCTTGTCTACTGCACCACGCCAATCAGGGCTTTTGCACATCCTCTCCTCTTTCCCACCCTTGGAGTTGTACGTATCTTTACTTATCCACATCTCTATTGATGTCTCGAGGCCATGAATATAGCAACCTGCCCAGTAGCCAGTCCACCATAATGTCCACCACAGTCGAGCAAACCCTGATGTGCTATTGTATCACATTCAAATGAACTAGCACATATAAACGCTAAACTGCTAAACTAGAAGGACTGAGGCAGCTGTTGCACCCTGACAAGTTATTCCATGTCGAAAATGATATCAAGCATACACCTGTTGCACTGGCTTTCACCATGCTACTTTTAGCAATTGACCAACTGTCGATGAGCACATAGAGAACTTGCATAGAAACAAGTCAAGCTCTATGGAGAGACTTCTAACCAAATCAGAATAGCAGCTTGACTTTGCATACATTCCGAAGATCGAATCAGAATCAGAAAACATCAGCTCCAAGAAACCCACCGACGGATCAACCTGATAATAGCCATAGAGCTACATACACCGTACCCAGACCTATTTACGACTCACCAAACCCCGAACAACACTGAAAGAGTATTGCACCCACAAGTGACTTTCCAATTTGGTCAATGGTGATCAATTTGATGAGCAGTGCCACAACTATGCCACTCGTATCGCTGGGAGCACACAAGTCCTTGCTACATATAGCAGGCTTCTCACTGGGGTTCCTTGCTACAATCTATCTGTGGATTTCTTGACTTACACGGTGACTTACTTTAAGTGCTCTGCAAAATTGTAGCTGAAATCACATTATACACCTAGCTATTTCCGGAGACTTTTATTGTTTGTCTTAGCGAGAAACTTTCAATTTCTATCCGGTAACCAATCCGGTGTCGTAACAATTAGTTGATTCAGGTAGACGCTTGATATAAACAAGTCAAGAAGTCTATTTCGTTATCAATCAAATAAATCACGTCTTGCACATTGATACGAAGATATTTATTTGATAAGCTTATATCAAGACATTTTGTAATCTTAGTGACTTGATTATAAGTTGAATATGGTCATAGTTAAAATATATAACTATCAGAAATACACTTCATTATAGTCAAGCCGACGCTCAATGATATATAGTATAGATATGCCTACCGTCCTATAGTTGTGAAATAACAGCATGTCCTCTGCCTAGACATATCTGCATATGTATTTATTAATAATTGCTTCTCCTAGAAAAGGTAGCATCAGTCAAGAATCCATATATTCACACCCATGTCGTTGTTTCCTCCGTGAAGTCTTCAAAAGGAAGACTTCAAGGAAGAAGCTGACGCAACACAACACACAAATGAAATAGAAAAAAAAATTGTGAACTGACCGATCACATATGGCTAGTGTGATGCATACAAGCAGTCTGACCCTTTTCGAATTCTAGTATCCAGGAAGATAAAGCGGCAATACAGGAACTATACTTGGCTACTGTCCTGACGCCACTTACCCTTTACCTACCTCTTTTGTCATCCATCAACGGCCAAATCATATCCAAGCCGTTTAATATAGAGTTTTTGAGGTAACCATCACAAACCCATGACAGTGGTTCCGTTGACACTTTGTTCAACTATGGACCTGCTTATCTTTGTGATGAACATACTCTGTAATATCCCGGGAGTGCATTGTCAGCGGGTTCGCCGACGATATGATGTAACAATTAAATATGGTGAAGTTTAGTGATTGCCAATGACACCACCACGGAAGATGATGACTCAATCAAGCTCAGAATCAAGCTCAACGACTGTATAGAGTTTTTGTGAATCCTTTTTTTTTTGTCAAATTGTTTAAAAAATAATCATTTTGTGCCTGACTGATTAACCAACTAGGGGTTCATAGCAAATTGACACTAACCAACATATTTCTGGGGATTTCCATAGTTATAGGAATCCAAGCGGATATTTGGGTTTGAACGATAAGTTAGCCCAAATCAAGTTTTAGGATTGCTAACTGAGACATGGTATGATAGACCAAACCCTTTGAACTACGCTCTATAGACAAGAAAACAGTTCTATAAAAGGTCGATACAAAAATCATCCGTTTCGGCTGCCGATCTAGTACACTAACACTCGCTCAGTTGCCATGGAATCCCCGTGGAGGCAACGGTATCATCAGGAATTCAGATGGCGGCCTAGTGACAAAGAGAGCCCATCCGATGATGACCATGACTTGCCTGATAGATGGTAGACTGATAAGTTGAAGAAAATGTATTCTATTGCCTTGTTATAGAAATATATCACGAGACGCTAAATAAAGATGGAGAAAACCGTTGACTTTGAAGGGCACCACTTACACCAAAAGAAGAAGACCGATAGTACAAATGATATGAGTCTTAATCTTGCTGATAGCAATAGGGAAGTATAGAACGAGACCGCTCTATAAGGTGCCTGCTGGACTTAGAAAGCTTGAAAGCTTAAAACCGAATACTAGCTCGAATCGGCGTATCTTGGGAGAGGCGAGATCTTTGAAGCATTAAAGGTCGGTAAGACAACAACACCATATACATCATGATTCGGTTTGGGAAGGTTTTACAAGAATAGATTGGTCTGTGGGCAACTAAGCGGTAGAAGAAACTTTAAAAAGAAAGGAAGGCAATAGAAAAAGGGACCCCATGTCCAAATACACAAACCTAACGTGGGCTCTTGCGCAACACACCAAATAAGATTATGCTATTTTTCATGATATTCTGTAAGCCTTGTAAAAACGGGTGGGGCCTTCAAGCAGCAGCAGATGCATGAATTTGGTAAGCCAGTAAGTTGCTTGTTACGATGCTGGTACCAGCTTTAGCTTGTTATGATGCGCTTAGTATTGTACCTGGTGATACTTACGATATTCCCACTCACTGCTCATAATCTTATAAAAGCTCTATCATGACCTCCTTTAATCATCAAAAGATATTCCTACTCCTTAGCCCCTTCAGCTCAAACCTCCTCTGCTAGCATCGACTTGCTACTTGTCTAGTTCTTTCTGCGGCATCTTTACTGATCACCACTTGCTTTTTTTTTTTGCCACCATTCTCTATCTTGTTTATCAACTTCCTCTACTACCAACATGAAGTACTCTCTAATTCTCGCCTTATCGGCCGTCGAGGTCGCTACCGCCGCCCCTTCCCCCGGTGACTTCTTTGACCCATTTCATTGGTGGTCTAAGAAGTTTGCTAAGACTAACAGTCCAACTTCAGAGGTGAAAGGAAAGGTCTTCGATCGCTATGTCTCCATCTGGTTCGAAAATACTGACTTCAAAAAGGCTGTCGGTGACCGTGAGTCATCTCCTTCCTATACTATACCCAATTTCCTGATATTAACTCTTTTTCACAGCCAACTTTGACTTTTTTGCCAAGAAGGGTATCACCCTCTCCAACATGTTTGGTTTGACCCATCCTTCACAGCCCAACTATATCTCCGTCCTGTCAGGCGACTACTTCGGTATGGACCACGATGAATTCGTTCGTATGCCCAAGAACGTGGCGACTACAATAGACCTTCTAGAGGATAAGGGTATTTCGTGGGGTTTCTACCAGGAGGACATGCCCTATACTGGCTTTCAAGGCATGGAGTATTTGAACCAGGCGAACGGTGCAAACGACTATGTCCGCAAGCACAACCCTGGTATTATGTTTGACTCTATTGTCAAGAATGAGCAGCGTTTATCACAGATCAAGAACATGTCTTTGAGCAACCCCGCCGACTCAGTGTTCCACATGGATCTAGCCACCAACCGTCTGCCTCAGTGGATGTTTATCACCCCTAACATGACTTCGAATGCCCACGACACCGACATCACCACTGCTGGTATATGGTTGAACCAATTCCTGACTCCTCTTCTGGAAGACCCCAACTTCATGAACAACACCCTGGTTTTCATCACCTTTGACGAAAATGAGATTTACAGGACTCGTAACAGATTCCTATCCATCTTGCTGGGCGATGTCGTCCCCGAAGAGCTGCACAACACCACTGATAAGAACTTCTACAACCACTACTCCGAGATCTCCACTGTTCAGGCCAACTGGGACCTTGACACTCTGGGTCGCTGGGATGTCGGTGCCAATGTCTTCGAGTTTGTTGCCAACAAGACAGGCGATGTTCTGCGCCCCTTCGAGCACCTTTATAGGTATCTTTACAACAGATCTTACCGTGGTGCTAAGAGCATCTACCACACTAGATGCCCTTGGGTTGCCCCTAACTTAACTCTGGATAACTCGGTCAGTGGTCGTAAGATTCTCCCCGCCATCAAGAAGACTTGGGCTCAGAGCAACCTGCCTACTTACTATCGCGACGATGTGCACACGCCTGATGGCAATAACCCTCCCCATGGCTTTTAATTGTACTAGACTCTCATTTACTGAGCCTAGAAGCAACTATTTCGCTGCATATTGCGTTTTTGTATTATATACTGGTGATGTCGGTTTCTCATGGCAAGTGGCCAAGTCAAGGAGTTGGAGTTAGACTAATTTTTGTGCACCATATCATCTTGCATTTCTTCTTGCATTTAATCTATCATAGTTTACATCATTCATCAATACATTGTTCTTACAAAGCCCAATCCAGCTTTCTCCAACTCCAACCGCTGGTCTAAGATGTTCTGTAGAATGTAGAAAGTCCAGATAAACAATATGTCAAGGTGTTTCCATTTCAATAACTCAATGTGGGGACTTGTGGCAAGTAAGTATTTCCAAGCAGTGTACTTGCAGTAGTCCTCTACGGCTATCTTGGTAGGTCAGAGACCAGAGGAAAAACAATTGACTAGTCAATCTAGTAACGATATGAGTTAAGGCCTTCTCACAAATATTTTCCGAGAAAGTCATACTGAAGAGCCATCTGGACAATGCTTGACTTAACACCCACACTGATATAAGGCTATCCAAGATTCAGAGCTCAAGGAGAAAGTTGCCGTTTTTCCGAATACAAAACTTGGCTTATAACCACCTGGGATAGGAAAACTCTAATAGCACAAACACCCCTGTTTGTTCTAGAAAAGAATGTCATCGGTAAGACATAGCTGCCCGATGGGAAGGTGTTTCGTTTATGTATGTTAGTTCTTTTGTCTAGAAACATGAATATCAAAACCAATAAGCATGTATCAGCTACCCGATTCATACAGGTTCGAGAAATTGATATGACATATGTAGTTACCGTAGCGTTCTTTGTTGCTCATGAATCTGTTACTATATGCAGGTGTCTTGTTCACACCTTACTGAAAAGCCTGGACGGATAATATCCTTACTGGTAGCAGTGGTACAGACATGTATATCAGAGCTCTCCCCTGGTCATGGTATCATTAGGTGGTGTTTAGCACCTAGACGCACTGGAAGCAAGTCACTGTCTAGGGTCAGACATGAGCACAGATCGAATAATAGGCATAACGCAATCGCTGTCGCCGAATTCAATATCGACTGGAGTATCTGGTTCACCCATCAAGGCTTACGATTACAGGTGAGCGATAAAAGAAGAAAAAGAAAAAAAGGAGACAAATAAATACATTGAGCTTCATATTCCCTTGTCTTCAATTCGACTTAGAACTAAGATCCTTGTGCAACTCCAGTCGCAACAGATTCATGTTGAGCCTTTCACAACTATAGCTTTTCACCTTAATAAAATTGAATGAAAAAAAAAAAAAACTATAGCTTTTCATTATGTCCCTCTTGTCTTTGAATAACTGTATCTTTGCTCATGGCTTTATTCCATCTGGAATCTTCTCTTTAGACCTCCAACTTGTTATCATTTCATTTTCCATAACAACATCTTAATCCCCAAAGGGGCATTTGATAGCTGAGCTTCTAATAACTTGATCGCTGCGCTCTTATAATTATCCTTTAGTGATTCTTTAACTAGGGGCCTTTAATTCCACGAAATACAATGTAGTACATATAGAGTGCAAAGTTATAGGATAGCCACTCTTGAACATAACTATATCTTCACAATGACCTTCCGCCCCAAATTCCGCTGAACATCAACAAGAACATTTGACATGCACCGGGGAGTGCAAAGGGGCCCTTCAACAGATGCAAGTCACTGAAGCTATAACTTTAGATAACTTATACAAAATAGTTAGATGGTAGCACATCAGCGATAATCCTAAGACATCCCTCATACGAAAAGATCATTATATCTCCATAAAAAAGATAGGTCTCCTAACGAATCAACTCTCCTGATCTTGACATACCAAACTCTCTCTCTACTGACCTAGAACCTGATTTTTTCCAAGATTACGAACATTACAAAAACTATTATCGCGAGCCAAACTCTGGATTAGGAAATGCCACGCTATTAGTTTGAGAAAGACCCAAGAAAGTTGATAGCTATGCACGCATCAAGACCCAGATCTCAAAGTATTTATTAAACATTAGTATAGAGTCCCGAAGCCTATTCATATCATCACCTTCCTGGGGAAAATTATGACGTAGGTAGTATCTTGTAATAGTGACAGAGGAACCAACTCAGCCTACAAAGTTTAGAAGCCATCTTTGTTTACAGAGCTGCCGGTACTAGAGCCGGACGGGAGAATGGTACGGAAAGCTTCACTGATATTTATAGTCACCACAGTGCTGACTTTGTTCTCTAACAAGCCCCTCTCCATACTGCCGATTACAAAGGTCACTAGGTCAGGCGCACATATCAGGGCGCCAAACTGTTGTACATGCACATAAAGAGCCGAGGACTCAACTGCCAGAAATTCAAAATCTATAAAGATGAGCATTTCCAGACCTTCACCAAGACAAGGTAGGAGGGTAACCGGGCGCCAAGAACTAGGGAAAAAACGTCTTTGTCCAGTATGGATATGGAGCACAAGTTGAGATGCAAGGCGTAGATTCATCTCAGACAGCTTTTAGGACAGCAACTGATATGCCGTATTCATGACTGCTCATTGAACTTTAACCTGGCTAAGACTGAAGTCCAGCTTGATCCTTTGGGTAGAGACCTATTGTACGGCGCATGAGTTCTGGAGATACAAGTAGCACACGACTGTCTCATGCCTGGATCTTCTACGATTTACACTAGCTAAGTCTAGATTATGAGTTTCTACTCTCTAGTACAAACTTGATCAAGCAGACATCGGCTCCATTATCTTAAGATAGACTCCCTCTGTAAAGTCCAGCATCTAGCTGCCCGTTCTCATTACTAAGACTTTGGAGATTGCCATCTACGCTTGAAGTATACTCAGTTTGGAGGTACATACTCATACATAAAGCGGAAGGGCCGTCCACACTTCTGCTTACGCTGGAAAAGTAAACCTCTTATCGAAGATTCTTTCGAAAAGACATGCACGTGTACAGATCACTATAGGTTTGACCCTAGATATAGAATCAAAGCTGCACTTGAGATTATGTAGATTGGTGAATGATGAAAGCTAGTCGTACATATATATACTCATATCTTGAAGATTTTGACTTAGTGGGAGTTCGAGAGAAAAGTATAGCTATATAGGTTATAGTTGCTAGAGCTCGCTCTCTCCTTCTCTCAAAGTGAA
Organism: Davidsoniella virescens; assembly: GCA_001513805.1. Classification (NCBI taxonomy): domain Eukaryota; kingdom Fungi; phylum Ascomycota; class Sordariomycetes; order Microascales; family Ceratocystidaceae; genus Davidsoniella; species Davidsoniella virescens. Next base: position 8,257 of record LJZU01000433.1, read on the forward strand.
TATCTTCTCCCTACACCTTAGGGCTTTCAGTTACCTCTATTTATTCCTTCTTGCAAATCTTGCACTTGTATACCTGCTCGTCATAATTGTATCTTAGTTTTTAGTTTTTTTTAGCTATCTTATTATTTTTCCTATGTTCCTTCTCCTTACTAAGTCGCATTTCGCACTCTGTAGAGTATTGTGAGAGCCCTAAAGTGCTTTGACATCCAGCGGAACGTTAGGGTCCGAGTCACGTGACCCCAGAATAAGCATACGGAAAATGAGATAACAATAGGGAAGAAACCCCCATAGTAATAATGAATAAGTTGCCGGCTCTTATTGTAGGCCAGCCTCAGAAAGTGCACATCACCAAGCTTGGGCTATCATTGTTTGTTTCGCACGTAATTTTGCAATCTAGCTAAAGCCAAAAAAGAACACCTTCCTTCATCTTTCTCGTCCCAACCTTGCATTACTAGCCTCAATTTCCTCTACAACAAACCATCTAATAAATCACGACTTGATAACTGCTACATATAATTTTTATCATTTCGAGAGCTTGTCAATCAATACACAGATACTTTTCTTCCTTCTTATCGTTAGATTCATCCGCTCTACTCAACATTCCCTTATTTCCCTTATCTTTATCATCGTGACCGCTTCTCGCGTATCGCGAACCCATTATCGCAATGGGTCTTCCGTGAGTTTCCCCAAATGGTTTGCTTCTCAAAGCCCATTTCGTTCTAGCGCATATCTTGCATTTTCAGTGTTTTTCTTTACCTAGCAATAATCAACCGCCCTTGCTGCATCGCGAAATTTGGATGGATGTGATGCTTATCCAATGGCACGGGTGGCACCGTAGTTCCATCCCATTGTATCCGACCTCCAATACAAGTCTGGTAGCTTGAACCACTGCGTCCGGACCAGCATTACTTATTGCCATTGCCATTGCCATCGCCAAACCCGTGAAGCCTCAAGACCCATCTTTTTCGGGGCTAGTTGGTTATAGCATTATCCACTCTAATCATCCTCCACAACACTACCACCAATCTTGCTCCATCCATCTGTCATCATCACTACTGTTCCCATTGCACTCCGCATTGTCATTCTCAGTACCGCTTCTATTGCCATCCTTGTACCACTACGCTCGCCTTCCATCAATCTATATTTTATAATGTAGTCCATGACTGGCATCGTGACAGTACATAGTTGTCAGTAATCTGCTTTTTTTATTTTGAGATACGAGAAAGGCACCTTTTTTATTAACATGTTGTAACCCTCATATAGCTTGTTTGTCGAAACCACAGCCGAAGATCAGGCTGCTGCCGAACGACGTGAACTGGAAGCAGGCATAGATTGTGGCCATGGCTCATATCGTAGACTGCGAACTCATGATCGCCTCCGTGAGCGTAGAACGCGCCTCCAACAAAACATCAACGACATGCGCGAGACCAGCTTAGGCGGCTCGTCAAGTACCCATCGCAACCCAAATATGAGAAACTGGAATACTAATACTGCATCGTTCATGCAACGCTCCATGTTAGCCCAGTATCCGGGCCGATCAATGAGAACTACTTCACAAACCCTATTCTCTGAACGTGGAGGGGAGAATGGCCAGTCAGCCCCGGATGATACCCTGCAGAATCATCCATCTAGTCACTCGAGCTCTCGTATCGGTGTTTCTGGTCACGGCAGAAGATATCGGGTACAAACACCCGATGTGTTCAGTTTGCAGGATTATATTGAAAACAACACATGGCTTCCTACTTATACAAATGTCTGGGACGACAATGATATGGCTAATGATGATGATGATGATGATGATGGTGATGGCAATATATACGACGCTCGCCCTTCAGGGCAGAGATCAGAGACACGAACTGCCAATCCTACTGGGAATACCCTGAATTTGGATAGGTTGCCATCCTCATACATTGACCCTGAGCTTGTGGGAGTCCGTAGAAACATGAGCGACCCTTGGCGTTCTGCTTCAGTAAGCCCTTTGCATCCGCTTGGTACGTCGGCATCCGACTCAACTGGCATAGCTTCTGAGACCACTCGGGCAAACGAAGACACCGACGAGGAGCAACACCCAGATACCATGCATCATCGTATAGTCCGACAGATGCGCCCCCACCAACCTCTAATTCATGACCCGACCCAGCCTGATCCGCTCATCAATCGTAGAAGCCAAGCTCATTTTGAATCTACAGTCCTGGATAGCCCTTCCGACAACTCACTTGCCGATCCTGATAATCCTGACGGGCGACAGGATAATATCTCGAGAGGCCCCTCACAGAACGATACTGAAAACCCATTGGGGACAAGAACATCTATGGATGGCTCTACTGATCTTAATTCGGGTTTTCAAAGACCCATCCGACCGATATCTAGTAACATCGACATCTTAGAAATCATAGATGGCCGTCATCGTAGCCGCCGCAACCGACCTTAGGTCTTTACAGTGATAAACATTATCACATATACTCATGGTCGTTGCCACGGCGGTCTGGTATATGTATATCTATTCATTGTAGTCTCATTTATTTCTTGTTCCAGGTCTGCTAATCTTGAAGCTATAACTCAAGCTTTGTCGCTGACTATCTCCTCGTTTTCTTGTGTGTATCGTGACAGGGCGTTTTACTAGGATTCACACAATAGTAGTAGAATCAATATAGTCATTTTTATGAACTGTAGCGACTTATCTTATTTTCCTTATGTATAGTGGTAAATCATGATATAATCTAGGGGGAGGGGAAACCCGCAAAGAAGTTCATAGCATAGAAGTATTAGCGTTAGGGGATATAATGGTTAGAGCTACGAAAGAAAGACCCTATGATAACTAGCCCAAGAACAAGCGTAGGAGCTAATATAATGCTAAAAATGCCAACCAATACAGCTGTTGCGCTATTAGCTAGTAATTTTGTCGTAGAAACACGGAAATTTGATATCTGATATCGGCGCTTTATGAACCTGGCCTTCGAATAACCTAGTGCTCTGTCTAGGGCGGGCCTGAAAGGGATACATACTCGTGAACTTGGGTTTATCAAGGCTAGCTGCCTTCATTTTGGCCGAGCAGATGATTAAAGAAAGTAACAAGATAACTTTTTCTGAGGAAAGAGGGGCTCCTATGGATAAACATGCCCCTTATCTTGCCTTTTCCGGGCTAAGATGAACATTAAGAAGCTGCGGACAACAGCAGATAATCAAATAAGGCAGCTAATAGAACAGATACATGAAGATGGCTTGGAAAGATGAGGTGTGAAGTCCCTCGTTGAAAGACCTCGTCAAAAGATCGTCATCGCATTTGAGCCGCCATTTTTCCAGCTATGATGCAGTCGCTCTAAATAAAAAATTAGAGATTGTTGTATAGAACAGGCAATTAAGTTATGGCTGCAACGCTTTTGTCCAGTTAGGAAGAGCAAAGGACCCTCTCTTTGGTCTTGTTTGCAGCCAAAAAAAAAAAGAAGTTTCTCCTTCTTTGCTCGATCCACCACCTTGGGGGTTTTCCTCCTTCATAATCCAGTAGTAGTTGCGAGATTTGCATATTTTTTTTTTTTTTTTTTGGGGGGGGGGGG
>LJZU01000434.1:0-22727 GCA_001513805.1 Davidsoniella virescens
GATTTGAACCAACTACCTCTTACGAGGTCGGCCAGGCGTATAACCACTACGCCATGGGGGCTGTAGGATAGCCTAATTATGACAGAAAAAATTGTACATAGAACATGAGCGTCTCGTTTGAGACAGTCGGCTCGAATGCGGCCTGGGCCACAAAAAATCATACTCTACATCTAGGCATCAGCGCTGTTCCAGACCTAATAGGGCGTGCAACTCATCTCACTACATCGACCCGAATCACTCCTGCTTCAGCGGGACTAAATGAAACAGGCCTGCTGAGTTTCCACAGGCCTTTAAATTCCGAAAATATATTGCCTTCACCGGCGAGAGAAACCATAACATGTCCTTGGTCCACCAGGGACGCCAAACCGATCTATGTTCTTCTACTACTAGGGAACAAGAAACTCACCAGATTCTGTGGCTTCATGCAATAGATGATGAAACTTGCTACTAATATACCAGTAGTGTGGCTGCTCTTGTAAACCCAACACCCTGCTTCGGCGGGAAAAATTCAACCAGGCAGAAATTTGGAAGGTAGTCTTGGGGTATGTCCTTAACCCTTTAGGTAGACAGGTGTAAGAAAAGATGGTAGTTAAATATTTTCATAGCTCTAGATAGCTAAATAAGATTGATGAATTTAAAAAAAAATTAATAGTAATGAGATGAACCTTAACATGAACTAGGTTTCAGGTAATCGTGGCTAAATGGTGTCTGGATTACATGATCTAACTAAAAACAGGGCAAAATATACTGATATACATGGTACTAATATACAAAAGGGCTCGATGATGTGTTGTTGAAGAAGGGCAATAATTCGTTCTAACAGCTCGAGGCAAGGCTCACTACTTGAGCCACGAGACAAGTCTGGCGATAGCAGACTTGGGCTTTTGAGGGGTAATATCCTTGGTGGAAGCAGATGTCGTATCTGACAAATCTTTAAGTGGGATAGCCTCTTGACGCTCCTTGAAGATTGCGCCCAGTTGTGCTTGAGCTTGTTCGTAATCACTCAGAACCTTGACACTAGGATTCATCATGCGATCGGGAGCGATGGTGCCATCTGGATAGTCTCTGGGTACAGAGGTGCCATTGACGAACATGCGATCCGGAGCAAGATGAGCATCAGGGAAGTCACGTGGAATCAGATGGGGTTCCTCGTAGCCGTAATAAGTATCCTTTTCTTCGTTCGGGTCAAACTCAGATCCATAGTCTGACCGGACTTGTATTGACAACGGAGGCATATCGGGAGGAAATGAATATAGGTCTAAGAACAAAGCATCGTGATCGTCTCTGAAATTTGGTAAGAGATTGGTTTTATGCATTTTGTTCCATTGCCTGAACGATCCGTTTGCCGCAAGGCTCATTGCAAATATCTCAAGGCGGTGTTGTTCATTGCGTGGGACCTCGCCCGGTGTTTGGCGTGGCAATGGTCTGACAGTAGAGTTTGGGATTGGTTGAGCCCGGCCTGTGGACAGCCTTGAGCTACTGTTTTGGTGATGTTGTGTAAGTGGCTGTGAAGGGGGTTGTGGTGGGAAATTGGGCGTAAATGGTGATTGCATTTTCTTGGGGTCTTCCTGGCTTTGCTCAGCCCGTGGAGTCTCAGATCGTGAAAGCTGTAGCGTTGAGTTCACGGAGGTTGATTTGGTAGGTGCGGAATCGATAGGCGCAAATTCGGAACGTGTTGAGTCAGCGAGGATTGAATTCTCATTTCGAGTAGCAGATTGCTTTTCTGTTGGCATGAAGTTGACGATGTCGGCTGCGATAGCCTCTATTTGCTCGTTTCTGTGCGATGATGTGACCTCTTGTACGTATTGACGGAGTAGAGCCACCGCCTTATCGACCTCTAGTTCTATGCGATAGTCTTCCATGAAGAGTCTTCCTATCAAAACTATGCGGAGTCGTTGCTTGACCGTTCTATCCTTCATTTCCTCGTATTCGCGGTTGGCTTTGTCGATTTCTTTCTGTTTGTTGGCAATTCTATTTTGGTACTTGATTTTATCCTTCTCGAGCCGTTTCATCGCTAAGGCTTTGGCACCCTTTTCAGCAGCCCTAGCTGCCTTTTGGAAGGCGTCTGGAGTCTTGCATTTCTTGGGACTGATGCTCTTGAGCGCTTGGTTGAGGTAGAACTCTTCGTGCGCCTTGGCAGCGAATTCGAAGTCTTCTTTGGGTACTAGGTCGACTGCCTTGGCATTATTACGGTATGGTGCCAGCTCGCGCTCAACTTCCATCACAATGCGTTTCTTTGCCTGTGCTGGATACGTATCTTCTTGTGCGAGTGTTTTAGACTCCATCAACTGGATCTGACGATAATGATTCTGTAGTATGGTCTCACAGAGACGCCCAAGGGGTTCCAGAGACTCCAGATATTGTTCATCGACCTTGTAATCGGCTGTCTCTTGAACAACTTCACTGCCAGCACGACGTAGTTCTTCTGCCAAAACTTCAGTGGTAACTTCAACTTCTGCATCCTCAGAATCGTCTTCAAGATCCTCATCGATAAATGTTTCGTCATGATCGAGTTCTCCTTTGCTACTTTCTTCAAAGCCCGGGACTTCTAAAGTTTCCACCACGCTCTCTGTTGCGGCCGTAGTCTCTTCTTCGAGGCTTGAGGCCTGTATGGGGTTAACTTCTGGTGATGTGTCACCTCCTATAGTAGACTCTGCTGCTGTTTCCTCCCCTACCTTACTAGATTCCACGGAATCTACAAATAATGCTTCCTCTGCCTCGCTAGATTTCACGACACCCTCGGCAGTGGGAGCAACTTGCGTCGCGGGAGACGTATTAAGTACAGGAGGTTGGGGCGTGGTAGTAGAGGCAGACTCTTGTGAAAAAGCGTTGACGACTTGGCTAGTAGGGGTTGGACTATTAGGTGTAGTGACAGTAGATTTGAGAGATGAAGTGGATTCCGGAGAGCTTGTCGTAGTAGATATAGCCGTAGCTGATGATTCTTCTGTTGGTGAACTTGGAAGCTTGGTCTGATTTTTTGCGGAACTCAGAAGTGGAGAAAAATAATCGAATGCTTTCATGGTCTGTTTTACAGTAGCACTATCTGCCTTCAAAGACTTTAGTGCTGCCATAGTGATGGCCGGGCCTTCTTGTCTTGCTAGTTGACGATAATCGATATACATCTGCCGTAAGACTTCCCTTTGCTTGAGAATGAGCATATTGCGTTCTTTTTCTATGTCCATGATATCCTTCTTGGCATTGCGGCTGATCTTCGTCATACCCTCGTCAAGATGTAAAATCACCGACATCATTGTACCGCGAAGTCCAGCAAGAAGACTTTTACGTTGAAAATCACCAAAAAGACCGGCAATACGGTGTGCGTTTTCAAGTAACTGCAGAACCATTTGTGCTTGGACCGGGGCTCTATGGACAGTGATATTACGAATAGGGTGTAATGATTTCAACGCACTTGATGTTGGGACTTCAGTCGATTTTTTGCTCTTGGTCGGGTCGGGCATCGTAGGCCGCACAGATGCGACGATCTTCGGCCACTTATGAAGCTCGACCGCACTAGGGCTTTCCCAGCCGTTGTTGACTAATATGTCGGGGTAGTTTTCATGACACCACTCGAATAGAGCCTCTTCAAGAATAGCTTGTGTCTGTGTCATGATGTAATGCTGGGAGGCGTAAGGGAATACCAGCATAGGTGACTCAGGCACCGTGACAAACGGAGGTGGTAGTTCTATCCTGTGTGTTAATATAGTAGCTTTGATAATATATGGTGTTCACTTACTTTTGCTGACATTGCTTCCTGTAAATGTAGCGTCATATTCCCGAAAATCGATTTTGAAGATATTGCTAGTTGGAGGTTCAAGAGCTGATTCCAATATAGCGTCACGACCTTCGGCATCCTCATCATAGATGTTGCCGGGTGGACTGGTTGCTTGCTCTGGAACCTGAGGAAAATATGTCATGGCAATGTCCTTGTTTTTGAAAATATTGTTCTGTGCCATCTCCATGACGATCTTTGTGACTTTATCGATCGAAACACATTTGAAGAGCTCTTTAAATTCTTCTCCTTTCGTAGCAAGAAACCTCTTTACGGTGGCTTCATTCATCGAACTTGAATTGCCAAGACCCCCATAGATTTGCCTGACATGGCGGTAGACCAACTCTTGCTGTTCAAACGATCCTGTGTTCAAAGGCCGCAGTGGCATTTCGCGAGATGTCTTATCACTTTGTAGTCGAATGATAGATCTGGTGATATAGCGACGTTGGGCATGCTTGGTGCTATGGTGTAACACGGACGCGACGCCGATGCCTTTTGGACACCTGCGCAATGCGCTGAGTGCAGACATGGCGGCAGATACAAAGCAAACCCGATCTAGATAATAAAAATGTAACAAAATAAGAGCCCCCCCCCCAAAAAAAAAAAGAAACCCAGCTGAAAATCGTCAGCCATGAGTCTCACTCTGGCCGAGAAACATGTGCCAATCACACACAGTGGATTGATATTGTTATTCCACGTACAAGAATAATTATGCATGTAGTGGGGCGGAGGCTATGTGTGGGGCCCGCCAAAATATCTGAGCCTGCCCTGAGGTCAGCCCAACGATACATAACCCCACATTTAAGTTACTAGAATCTGGAGTGCATGTGAGTTCGGAAGATGGGTCAACTTCTTATGTAGTTTTGAGACAGTGATCACTTTTACAACACTCCATACCAAACTTTGACTCCATCCTCATCAATTCTCAAAATTTTGGTTGTTCATCATGCCAGACAAAGCTACCGATGACCTACTGAATCGGCTCAAGGCTCTGAAGCCTTCGACTACTATGTCAACTAAGCCCGATAAAGCTCTAGCTAGGTAAATACACAGTGCCACAGACTAGCAGCTTCGTACTTGAATCTAATATGCCCCAAAGTCCATCATCCTCACTGAGCAAGCAAACATCTACTTCCCGAGAGGATAACCTTGCTGCAAGACTAAAGTTTCTGAGAAACTTCGATGAGACCACAACTACTCGGCCTTCTAACCATACAAGGCCCCCTAACTCAACGGTAAAGTCTCTATCGGCAACGCAAGAGGAGTTTGATGAAGAGGATGATATCTCGCAGTTGCTTGAGACAGACGATGATTTACTTTCAGAACTCTTAGATGTACCGACTGATAGTCCTTTGAGCAACATCCCAAGTGTTCATAGACATGTCGATAAAGATAATGATTCGGACAATTCTGATGGTGAAGAGATGAAGCGTAAGATCGAAGAGGCTCTACAAAGCCAACTTCCGGATGGTATCGAGGCAACCGATCTCGAAGAGGATGACGGTCTAGCTTTACCATCTGTGCCGTCATCGGCTCCTCTTGCATCTTCACCAGCCCGGTTAACTACTACAGATGATCTGTCTGCTCGGTTCTCAGAACTAGAACTGCCTTCATCCCCGCCACATGCGCCTTTGACAGAATATAGGCTTGGCTCTTTGGGGCTTCCATCTGTACCAGTAGGAAAGCCTAAAAAGTTCAAGCGTCTCACAAGTACAACAAAACTCACTGACGACGATGTCAAAACATGGTGCACCGTATGCTTGGAAGATGCGACACTGCGCTGCCTGAATTGCGATGATGAAGATAATGGAGACTTGTATTGTAGTCGTTGCTGGCATGAAATGCATGTTGGGCCTATGGCTAGCTATGATGATACAACTCACAAGGCCGTGCGGTTCGTGAAGCCACAAAAGTCGGAGAAGAAGAAAGTTGCTATCGGCGCCAGTTAACAGGAAGTAGACATGACACGTATGGCTTGCTTTATAATAATATTAAATTTCAAGTCTTGGATTTGATAGGTTTTTTGTCACTAACAATATTTATGACGCCGTAAGATTCCAAGAAAGGTTAATAATAGTCAACAACCACTTAATATAGTACACAATTAAACAAACAATAAAACTAAGATATTGGTATATATCCTCAAGGCCCATTAGATTACACGACTGCTGCTGGCGCTACCATGGCGGCCCCGGCGACTACGGTCCGAAGAAGAAGAAGAAGAGCCCTTTGATCGCGCCCGCCCAGAGATGTTTTGCCACGTCCCTCCATACATATAGTCTGGGGGCGCAGCCTGGGCAAGCAGCCTTTCCTCCTCCTCATTTTCAGCATCCTCATCGACCTCGGCCATGTTTATTCGCTGTCGACGGGCAAATGTGAAGACAAGCGTGAAAAAGAAGACAGCTATGACACCAAATTGGGACCAGAAGCTAATCATGCCAAACAGAGGCCATGTTTGGATGATACTGTAGATAAAAGTTGACATGACAGAAGGTGTGCAGGCTGTTGATGCTTGTCCTGATGTTATTGCCTCAGAGCATGGAATAACAAGATCGGGTTGACCAATACAGCCAAGTATGTTGGCGCTCGATGCAGTACAGACTGTCTGTGTCCCGTATAGCGCGTACTGGGGGACAATGGTTGTCACTAGCGAATAGTTTATAGCGAGTATCATCAATGCCAGCATAATAGTAGCGATTAGCAAGGCTTGTGGTGCAGTTCTTCCACGGCGCACGTGGAATATGCGAACCCATAGGAATCGAATTCCGATAGAGGAGACACCAGATATTGAGGCAGCAAAGAGAAACAGTACAAGCAAGGTCAGCAATATGTAATCTGCGGGAAAAGCACGAGCTGAAAGCACGAAGAGGATGTTGAGGGGCTGAACTAAGTGTATCTTTCGGAAGATATCTCCACAGCTATCTTTGCAAAGAGGCAAGGTCGCCTTGTAAATTCCAGTCATCAGCATGGATACCCATATCAGAATCGCGGATAGCAGCATAATAAAACCGCCGACTAGTTTGAGTGGTTTGAATATCGCACAAGCATTGTACCATGTGCGTTGAAACCAACTTCGGCCTAGCCCTTGGGCTTCTTCAGCAATCCTTTGACGACGAACAAGAGTTCTTTCTTCGCGAACAAGCTGCTCTATTTCACGGCGATCTTTGTATGAAGAACGACTTGAAGTACGAAATGCGAGCAATCTCTGGCGTTCTTGATTTCGTTCAAGAGCCGCGGCATTCGTATCGGCAAACGACGGTGTTGATAGAGACGGTGCAGTACGAATAAACGACATCGGTAATAGGGCGAGACCGGCACCGGTGTATGTGGCATATAAAAGGGATCCACATGTCATCATGAAACCAATGCAGAATGTGAAGATCTTCACGGGGCTGTTGTTGGTAATCGATTTAGACTGGAGAACGCCAAGATCATTTACTGTGGTAGGTAAGAAATAGCCCAAGACAAGAAGAATTCCAACAAGAAGGACAAATCCTAATGTATGCTTGACAGTAGCATACATTCGGCTTGCGAAGGTGCGGCCCTGTTCTTCAATCTCAACTTCGTCATATTCCTCGTACCAGAAATAGCCAAATGGAATGACCAAGAGACATAATGCGGCATCCAAGCTGTATAAAAGATAATATATGTTCCGGAGTGTCCCTATGATCTCATCCATTTTTTCTGGGGTGGCCCATTTCTTCTTGGCACCGAGAGAGTGGTTGTTGGTAGAAGATATTATGGCAATTTCGACTGGCAGAAGCAAACCAGTTGCTAGAAGCGCCGCAAGACTTATAATGGCTATAGAATTGACAAGGTGCGATCGGTAGTTTAGAGCTTGCCATGTATAGATGGTGATCGACGATACGACCAGCGCTATCACCACAGCAATTCCATAGCAGAGCCAGATCAAGCTGGCTTCGATCGATATACTGCCCATCGTGAGAACTTGTATGCTTGGTAGAACAAGCTGTAGATGCAATGTATGGTGAAAATGAAAACAAAGAAAAGAGTTGGAAAGCGAAATTTAAATATAAGTGTTAAAATGCTATCAAACGAGTGAGGCCCTGGAGGGAGGGCCTGATAGCCAATGGACGGGACGGGACGGCAAGTAGCGTCAAGATAACGATAACGTTGGTGCTGTCCGTATATGCGTAGCTATGTATGAAGCGGATTTGAAGTATTATTCAGCGATGTTCATTCGGGAGGCCTAAGTAGAGAAGGATGATGAGAATTCAATCCCATGTGTTGAGACTACGAATACCACATGCATGATGATGCAGATTCGGTTATGCAGTCTGGGGCGAGGCGAGCTGCACAGAGGAGTTGTTTGGGGAACTTTGGCAAGCCTCAAGGAGTTGAAGGATGTATTTTTATATCAGTAAGCGTCCTAGGGCTTTCTGGATATGTTTGGTTGTTTGTGGCGTCTGTTTCTGGAGCTCACAGAAGACCAAGACTGAAATGAGTTTCGGTTTCTTCGGGTCACGCACTTGCTCTTACTGTGAGCCTTTTTCATCATTTGGTCCCTAATCACAGGGATAGAAACATACATGAAATGGCGACTTCTTCTAGGCGGAGAAAACTCACCAAGGTCTAGAGCTTCGAATCACAGCTCGCATAAAACTAAATATATTGATGGTCACAGAGAGGAAAGTCTGTATCCAAGTTGTGGCCGAGAATTAATAGGCCTATTCGTGACGACAACCGAGGGTGGCAATAACACAGCACAGCCAGCGCATACGCTATAGCATATATGCAAATGGATGGTTTGATAGACGATGACTCGGCAACTCCAAGATTCGGTTCAAGTAGAGAAGACGAACAAGGAGGCAAGATATTGAGCGCCTATGTTTGCGAGGTCATGCCTTTGTCCATCTGGTTTTGTTTACTACATACAGTATTTATTGTCAGGAAATCTTTGTTTGTATGCTCTTGCCGCTTTGGGTCATTCGAGCTAGGCTCAGCTGTAACCTTTTCGGTGATCCTTTGCGACATTAAGACCGCTGCGTGAAACATTCAGACTGCCAGTTGGCAAACTAGCTGGCCGCAGCTGCAGCAAATATATACGGCTAATCACCGGGTCAATAATAAGCAACAATGCCTACGGTTTCTTCTGCGAACGCGCCCATTATGAAATAAATACCAGCGTGGGTTGAATTCGACCTTTCATTGACGATCGTCAAGGGAAAATAGCTTGACTAAAAGTTTCCATCGTCGCATAATTTTTTTTCCCGATTAATCCAGACTCTACGACATCATTCTTGATACCCCGAATATTTCCACCGTCGGATTAGTTTTTACGTATACGGCCAGCGCGCAAGAAAAGTTAGAGCTTGGAAGCTGGTCGATCTTAAATAAGATTGGGTTTCTTGACAACATCGGTACTTACTCATCGAAGGTACCATCTCAGCATCTACGGGCACATTGTGGGGTCAATAGCATTACTAGTTGTTTGAATTGAAGCTCATTTATCTCTATTTGTTCCAGGCCTCCATTATACATTACGTATCCCAGGTCTTCCAGTCTCCATAGACTGTATTTGTGACAGCAGATGCAGTAGTTTGAACAGATACCAAGCATACCCTCTCGATCTCAGCGCTTCCATAGCTTGCGAATACCTCGCCAAGAATTCCAATGCAGTGCTACAAGGAGCTGACAGCTCCCACTGCTGTCTCCTACAGCTTGTCCATCAACCTCACCTCCCTCGACTCGAACAATCTAGTGATAGCAAAGGGCTCGTTGATACAAATCTTCACCACCACGACAATATCTGCCGAAGTTGACAATGCACAGTCTAGCCATTCATCTGAGGGTTTCTCGGGGCCTCAGAAGGGACAGGTCGACGACGATTTTGTCGAGTCATCCTTTCTTAACGGCGAAGGACCTCTTGTGAAGACCGACAAGGGAACTAACACAAAGCTTGTGCTCATGGCCGAGTATCCCATCGCAGCAGTTGTCACCGGTCTTGCTAGAGTAAAGTTGCCTGACACCAAGTACTCTGGCGAAGCTTTGCTAGTCGCAATGCGAGATGCCAAAATGACCCTTCTAGGCTGGGTAGCAGAAATCCAGTCAATCGAGAGCTTGTCGATACACTACTACGAGCAAGAATCCTTGGAGGGCTCACCATGGGAAGCGCCGCTTGGCGAGTATGATACATATCTAGAGGCTGATCCTATGAGCCGTTGTGCTGCACTGAAGTTTGGTCCAAAGAGTATGGCTATCCTGCCTTTCCGCCAGCTAGACGAAGACATTGAGATGGATGACTGGGATGAAGATCTTGATGGCCCTAGACCAGTGAAGGAGGAGACCGCACCTGTAGGCAATGGTGTAAAGCGAGAAGTGCCTTACATCCCGTCCTTTGTCCTAAAGCTACCGCAACTAGACCCATCTTTGTTACATCCAGTGCATTTTGCGTTCTTACATGGGTACAGAGAACCGACATTCGGTATCATCTCATCTACACAGAGTCGAAGCTTTGGTCTTGGCCGAAAAGACAACATGTCCTACAGAGTGTTTACGTTGGATCTCCAGCAGAAGGCTTCCACTGCAATCCTTTCGGTTGAGGGTCTGCCTTCTGATATCTTCCGCATAGTACCATTGCCCTCGCCTATCGGCGGTGCTCTTTTGATTGGTGATAACGAGCTAATTCACATCGACCAATCCGGAAAGCCTAATGGTGTTGCTGTCAATCCCTTTACTAAGGATACTACAGGTTATAGCCTTGTTGACCAATCTGAACTCAACCTAATGCTAGAATATTGCATGATTGAGCAGCTTGGCCCAGACTCTAACGAGCTTATTATGGTCCTCAAGGACGGGCGTCTAGCCCTCATCGTTTTCAAAGTCGATGGTAGAACAGTTTCCGGTTTAACCGTCAAGTTAATAGCACCAGAGCAAGGTGGTTCTCTTATTCCAGCCATGGCAAACTGCATCACTCGTCTTAGCAAGAACTGTATGTTTATTGGAAGCGAAGATGGCGACTCGTATGTTCTTGGATGGAATCGTAAACAAAGTCAAACGGCACGCAGAAAGGCGCGCTTACTGGAAGACACATTGGACTATGACATGGATGATCTTGATCTTGAAGAGGAGGACGAAGACGATGATCTTTATGGAGACACAACCATGGATCTTGGAGACACTAGCGCTAAAGCGGGTGAGGTTACTTTCAAGATATATGATACACTTCTAAGTATCGCTCCTGTTCGTAGCATGGTCACCGGTGAGGTTGTTCCAAGTACACCCGAGGGAAAAGATGTTGTAAGCCCGCTTCAGCTTGCTCTTTCTGTTGGCCGCGGTAAAGCGGGTGCTATAGCCCTATTGAGTCGGAACATCCACCCTCACGTCATCAATCGCTTTGGGAATCCAGATGCTCGCGGATTTTGGACAATGGCTGTTCGCAAACCTGTTCCCAAATCTCTACAAGGTGATAAAGGAAAGACAGCGGCGGTTGGTGTAGAGTTCGATCCTGATGCTCAGTACCACAAATACATGATCATGTCCAAGGTCAAGAATGGAGAAGAAACTTCAGACGTATATACCCTGGCTGGCTCTGGCTTCGAGTCTCTGGGTGACACTGAGTTTGATCCTGAAGCCGGCATCACTATCGAAGCTGGTGTCATGGGTGCCTACAATAGAGTCGTCCAAGTGCTACGCACCGAGGTCAGATGTTACGATGGAGGTAAGTGTCCTGTATCGAAGCTACTCAACTTGGTCTAATCTAGCTAACAAACTTTAGATTTCGGACTATCACAAATTGTCCCCATGATGGATGAAGACACAGAAGCAGAGCTACCAATCATTAGCGCTAGTATCGCTGATCCGTACATTCTGCTTGTCCGTGAGGATGCTACTGTGTTTGTAGCACAGATGGATAACAACTGTGAGCTCGAAGAAATGGACAAGGGCGATGCTTTAGAAACCTACAAGTTCATCGGAGGGTCACTTTACACTGATATCAATGGTGTTTTCGTCCCGAATAAGCAGCCCGGAGACCCCAAAACGGCGGCTATCCTCGCGTTCCTTCTCACTGCTACAGGTGACTTGTTGATATACAATCTACCAGATCTCGATTCTCCAATATACTTTGCCGAAGGCGTTGCCTTTGTCCCAGCTCTCATCTCTGCCGAAATTACCTCTAGAAGGGGCATTATTAGAGAGGAGCTAAAGGAGATCGTTGTGGCTGATCTCGGAGACAGGATCTCCCGCTCCCCTTATCTAATTGTAAGTTCCTTTGCTCTTCAAGCTAATGAACTATATGTTAACAAACATAGCTGCGCAACTCCTTCGATGACCTAATTGTCTATACGCCAGTGGTTATACCCGGACGTAGTGGTCTTAAGTCATCTCTGCGCTTTACAAAACTATCTATCCAAGACTTTGCAAAGCCAATCCCCAGTAACCAAGAAGGCACAGAACAATCACAGCCTGTTCCTCTACGAATCTGTAACAACATTGGTGGCTATAGCACCGTATTCCTCGGTGGCCATTCTCCTAGTTTCCTTGTCAAGCACAGCAAGTCCTCCCTCAAGGTCATTGGTCTCCAAGGTGTTGGCGTCAATGGCTTCAGTATGTTCCACACTGAGGGCTGCGAAAGAGGCTTCATATACTCCGATGTCAACGGCGTCACGCGCGTGGGTCAGTTGCCGCCGGTAAACTTTGGTCTCGGTGTCTGTATTCGAAAGATCCCGTTGAACATGAACGTAAAGCACATCGCATATCACCCACCTAGCAAGACTTTTGCCGTTGCCTGCACCACAGAAGAAGAATTCGAGCTTCCCAAAGATGACGACTACCATAAAGAATGGCAGCGGGAAAACTGTACTCTCAAGCCACGCGTTGAAAAGACTTACGTCAAGTTGTTCGACGCTTCTACTTGGACGGAAATTGGCTGCCTGAGTCTCGACCAGTATGAGGTCGTTCATGCCATGACGGTCATGAGCCTTGAAGTCTCGGAGGTCACTAAAGAAAGACGCCAGTTGATTACACTTGGTACATCTATTACTCGTGGTGAAGATTTGCCGGTGCGTGGCCGCATCTACGTGTTCGACGTGGCCACCGTAATTCCCCAACCCGGAAAGCCTCACACTAACAAGAAGCTCAAGCTGGTTGCCAAGGAGGAGATCCCGCGTGGTGCCGTGACGGCCCTGAGCGAAATCGGCACCCAGGGTCTGATGCTACTCTCACAGGGCCAAAAGTGCATGGTTCGTGGTTTGAAGGAAGACGGCTCTCTACTGCCTGTTGCATTCCTCGATATGAACTGCTACGTCACTACTGCTAAGGAGCTTAAAGGCAGTGGTTTGTGTGTCTTAACCGACGCTTTCAAGGGCGTTTGGTTTGCGGGCAGTACCGAGGAGCCGTACAGAATGCAGCTCTTTGGCAAGAGTTCGACCATGTTGAATATCGTCTTAGCCGACTTCCTGCCGGATGGCGATCAGTTGTTCATTGTTGCTACTGGGTTTGACGGTGATATTCATCTCCTCCAATATGATCCCGACGGTAAGTTCTCGCCAAAACTAACAACATATATAATGACATCTTATACTAACAGTATTGTTAAGACCCGAAGTCTCTCCAAGGCCATCTACTCTTGCACCGGACCACGTTTTCCACCGCATGCAACGGCCCTACGATATCAGCTCTTCTCCAACGGACTACAAGCAATGCCAACAACGGTGTACAGCCTCGTGACCCTTCGCGCCCTGTTCCACATATCCTCATGCTAGCGTCCAATTCCGGCATGATATCGTGCCTAGAACCTCTATCCGAGAACTCCTATCGTCGTCTACTCTCTCTTTCTGTTCAGCTGATCAACAATTTGCCTCAGTGGGCGGCGGCCAACCCACGCGCATTCCGCATGACTATGTCGCAACACGCAGTCGCTATCGAATCTCCCAATGGACGCTCTATTATAGACGGTGCGGTCTTGGCTCGCTGGAATGAGCTAAGCTCAACTAGGCGCGCAGAGCTGGCTGGAAAGGTTGGGTTTTCAAGCCCAGAACAGGTTAGAGAAGAGTTGGAAGCTCTGTTGGGATGGTCTGGTCTCGCATATCTATGAGGTATAGTGTTGTAATGAGAGACAATCATTAGTAGTTCTGGCAAGTAGAAAATTATACCAAACTATACATTGTTCATCAATCTAATATCACACGTCGATAAAATGTGATGACTAAATGGGGTATCATATCATGTAGAAACTAACAGAACATGCTATATATCTATATACAAAAATCGACACAGGATGGAAATTCTAAATCTTCGTGATAAGCCGATAACAGACGGAAATGTAGCACTCATGATGTCCTGAGAATCGGCAGAGGACTTGCCAAGAAAATAAGCAGGAGAAGAAGAAGCGGCAGGGGACGCACAACGCAATTTCATGTCTCCAGCATGCGCTCCTTGAAATGGCGTAGCACTATCGACAAGCGCTTTCGTTTCGTTGCCTTGTCCCATTCGGCGTCTTCCTGTGCACAAGTACACCTCCCGTGTGTTGGCAACGGGACTTCGTGTGGGAGCGAGCCCACCGGCATCGACTGACGCCCATACGCCTCGTTATTACCGCGAGTCTACACTTCTAGTTAGTTCAAGTACTGTTTCGAACTAATAGAGAAAGTAGAGACAAGGTGCTTACCCAGGCGTAGTGATGTGTGTATCTCCGATCACCTCTGAGACCGCGGCGCTGGAGCTTCTGTGTGAGCTGCTTGACCTCTTCGTAAAAGGCACAGTCCCACAGGAAGATCCAGGCTGGACGACGACGCATAGAGCGTGGTGGCTTCACTGGAATCTCACGATCACGGAAGCCACAGGCCGGGATCATGCAGGTCATTAGACATGGACCTCTCATCTTCCCCGATAGATGAGAGGGAGCGTTTTGTAGAAGCGACATGATGTATGGCTCAAAAGAGACTGACGATGGGTTTTTAAAGACTTTGGCAATATATATCTGGGCGAGAGATGGATAGATAAATTAGTAAATTGATGAATACGTCGATGGTATGGCTATGAGCAGAAGAAATGTGTTCAGCTGATGATCCATGAAGAAGAGATGGATTGAGATGGTTGACAATTTGTTAGCAGGATGAAATAACGCAGTGAAAGTAGAGAAGAAGATTGAGTTCCGACCAGGATTTTTGCTAATGAAGATAAGAATGTTGACTCTTTAGCATTCTCCACTCAATCGCTTTTCCGACGTGCCTTTTTAAGTGGTCATCGCATAGTATCAACGGATAGATGTAGTTGGTCTATTCAGAGTTGCAACTTGGCAAGTGCATCCCGAGCAACAAAATTACTCTTAGTGTCATATCCATTAAATTCGTCTTATCTGTGAGATAGTCTACATCATGAAGTCCAACAATCCGGTCTAGAGTTCCAGATGAAGATTTAGGTCGGTCCCAGGCTAGATACAGGCTAAACTTGAGATGAAGTTGAGCTTCAGCAGACATGGTACAAGTTGGTATAGTATGTATGTATCATGTAGTAGAATTACATTTTTAGTACAGAGAAATCTCATGATACACCAATCCTCAAGTCAATCATGTTCTTATTATTATCCAATGCTGCAAACCTCGGCTACCAACATTGCGACGATATATCAGATTTTGAATAAAGCTGTGTTCCACAAACGACAAAGTCGATTTTTCTTTTTTCGCACATTTTTTTCTTCCTTCTTCAAGCCACTTTAGAAATGGTTTTGCAAGAACCAATAAAATCCTATCCTCTGTGGCGCAATTGGCTAGCGCGTCTGACTGTTAAGCAATTCTTTCTCTGTAGAAAGCTTGCAGCGATCAGGAGGTTGACAGTTCAAGCCTGTCCGGAGGAGACGATAACTTTTTTTTATGGAGGGGCCGAGGGTTAGAGGGGCCTGACATATGAATAGTCGTATATAAACATGGTCCTATCATTTCACCAACTTGGATTGTTTTATCAAAAACACAGCTTCCTTCCTTTTCATATCTTACATTGCGATATCTTGGAAAACATGGGGTTGGTTGACTATGCATCATCGTCAGATTCAGAATCCAACAATTATTTAAGCCCGCCGCCATCCAAGAAGCTCAAGTTCAGCACGGACGATCAAAGCGTCGAGATAAAGCAAGACCCGAATCAAATAACGCCAGAACAGAAAAAACAGCTTCCGGGTCGTAGTCAGAGAAGTAAAGACAATAAACCAGCGCCTCCTCCACTTCCTGCTGGCTTCTTGGATCTATATTCGTCTACAGTACGCACAAGTACTGTCGATGATCCATCCTTGCACCAAGGCCGGAAGAGACAGACGCCACATATAGTCGGCAACTGGCCATCTCATCTTTACGTCGAATGTAACTAACTACATGGTCACTGTCCGCAAATTGTATACATGTGTATAGAGCTAATGCTTCAAATTTCAGGGCATCCAAACAAGCAGCAACACGATCTGCTGTCTAAATTTGTATCGAAAATCAGAGCTCTCTTCACGAAAGATGCGGCCCTTCACTCTTTACTTGAGAATGATCTTGGAACTATCTTGCCCCTTCACATCAGCTTATCACGCCCCGTAGCTTTTTCTACGGCAAAAAAGGATGATTTCTTAGAAGCCATAACAGCCAGTATCAACGAATCACGAACTCGTCCGTATGTTTTGTTATTATTCCTTTTTTTTTCTACAACAAATATTATACTTCGACCGTACTAACACGCATATCTACAGTTTTAACGTCTCACCTCACCACATCCACTGGTATACATCTCCGGATTCCTCACGCACATTTCTCGTTCTTAGTGTCTTCTCCTCATCATCCTCTTCTACGACAACAACACTACCAACCTCCAATATGAATCCTCAGCTTGGCGCCCTTCTAAAACGCTGTAACCAAGTCGTACAGAGTTTTGGCCAAAATGCCCTCTATGCCTCTCCTGAAAAATCACAGGATGGCCAAAAGGGAATAGATGCCGTTGATGGGTCTGCATTCCACATATCAATCGCTTGGACCTTTAACTTCCCTTCAGATGATGTCAAACAAAGAGCTCAGGAATGCTTCGATGGGGATGAGTTCGCTCGGATCAAGGAATGGAGGGTCGCTGTTGATTGTGTCAAGGCCAAAATCGGAAATTCTATCTCAAATATCGACTTGGGACGATCTAGTGCTGTCTCAAGCACAAACTTGTTCATGTGATACATCCTTAGTCACTTTATATAGGTCAAGAATCATTATATTATGAGGGATATTTAAGTGGTATTGAATATATAGCACAGAATGAAATCAGAAAAGAAGAATATAGCTTGGAACCTAAACGCCACAACATGATACATATATGCAAATAGATAAGAAAACATGAAACCCGGAAAATAAAAGGCAAACCCCATTCACATGCTATAGACATTAGATAAGAATCAGAAAAAAAAATCTCTCCCATCTCGACAGATCAAAGCTCGCGGTTGTTCGGGTCGACATATTTCCATACCCGAGGATGCACAGGCAATCCTATGAAGAACTGCCACAGTCTAATTGCCTCTGAGACCACAACGACACCGATAGCACGTGGAATCTCGAACCAACAGCTAAAGATGAAGCGGATGGCATCCCATACGCGCTTCAGCTCGTCGTTGGCACTGTTACCCCGACGCTTATTCATCTGCTTGGGAGGAATACGCTCGTATCTGCTATTGAACTCCTCGTCATACTTCTCCTTCCACTCAATCCATGCAATCGAGGCAGCCTTCTCGTCAGCCTCATTGCTGGGATTAATTGACTGTGCGGCTTTCCACTTAGAATATTGTTCAGCAGTATCGGTATATACAGCAGCGGTGGTAGGCCCAGTAGGTTCCTGGTCGGAGGTCGCAGTAGCTGAAGCAATCTGTTCAAACTCGGCGGCAAAGATACTGCTGATAGCAGCTTCATCGAGAGTCTTGATGGTGCTGGGCTTTTCTGCCATCTTGCCTGTTTGCTCTTGAGCATCAATCATGCTCCGGAACTCGTGTACAGCGTTCATAGAGTTACTAACACGGGCGTAGGTGTTGAAAAGAGCGACAATCTCAGTACGTGAGAGCACGGGAATTTCACCGCTGTCGTTGTCAAATTCAAACAAAACCTTCAGGGCCGTGCCGTAGCCTGCAGTCTGTAGCTTTCCCCATAGGCGGCACTTATCACAG
The DNA here is from genome assembly GCA_001513805.1 of Davidsoniella virescens. Lineage (NCBI taxonomy): Eukaryota > Fungi > Ascomycota > Sordariomycetes > Microascales > Ceratocystidaceae > Davidsoniella > Davidsoniella virescens. The sequence continues at coordinate 17,898 of LJZU01000434.1, forward strand.
CCAACACAGTCCATTACGCGACTAACGTTACGGAACCGGTTCCGGAAGTCCTCCTTGAGGGATGGCCCCTCCCCATTGGTAAACATGAGGCTCTCGTCAAACAGATGCGGCACACTAGCGGCGCCCTCGGTGACGGCGAGAACCTTGGACCGGGTCGCGCTGTCCTCGGAGGGGTCGCCAAGGCAGAAGGTGTAATCACCGCTCTGGAGGTAGGGACCAAGCTTGGCAATGGCACGGGACACCATGGCATAGTTGAAGTATAGGTTGCTAATACGATCAGGGAACTTGTGAAGGCGGTTGACGTAGCAATCCAAGTTGCGCGTCCATTCGCCGGTTATTTGGTTGAAGTAATCCCAGCATAGATGAGTGTTAATACTCGCGTGCATACCCGAGACGACACGGTAGAATACACGTTTCTCAATGCACTCTTCATCGCCAAAACTAGTCACGGCGGCTTCATGAGAAGAAGTATCGGTAAGTCCGTGGTCGAACACCTGTTGACGACTTACAGCTTGAAGGACTTGCTTAAAATCATGAGCTGCGGGGCCCTTCACAGCTGACGATTGGCCAAGGTTGGCTGAGTGCGGGAAAGAGCTTTTCTGGAAGCAGTTCTCACTGTAGATAGTGTCCCAGACTTGGCGGGCTCCTGCGCCGGCATAGCCGGTGAAGCGTTCGGGGTTCTTAAGCAGACTAACATAGTCGCCTTTGGAAGTTGCACTCTCGTCCTCGGGGACGCAGTAGTCACGCTCATCACACTCGTCGTCATACTCGACCACACAGCTCTCGCCGATGTTATCGCCCAGGCCTCCCTGCAGAGGCTTATGTAATGGGCGCTCCTTTTGCTGTTTCTTGCCTGGGTGCTGGGCCACGGGTCCCTCGAGCTTACCCAGTTCTTTGGCTCGCCAGATCTCGGGGATATCCTTCTCGTCATCTAGTGTTTCGACAGCACAGGCTCTGTTGCCGCAGGTGCCAGATTCGTCGTTCCAAAATGGACAGCGTTTGTTGTAGAGGTTCAGTCTGTAGTGCGAGAAGAAATCGGTTGTCGTCACAAGATCGTCGAGGACGGGTTTGACCCGCTCGTTGAGCTGTTCGAGGGTTGCATAGGAAGCGCAGGCATCGCCGACAATGGATCGGGGAGAGATCTATTCAGACATTAAGTTAGTAGACTAGTTCAAAGATTACTAGGGAAGGTGTCGTTTGATTCTTACCATGCACTCCTCGGCATCGTCAGCACCATGGACAACGTTGGCTAATGCCGCCACGTTAATCAATATCGTCGGTATGCGCATGATTGTGTGCTTGGATGTAGAAGATATAGTGCTAAAAAGACACCTAGTATCTCGATCTTTTTCCAGAGAGCGACAGTCGGCGCAAACGGGATCCGGGGATTACAAAGTCCTGTGTTATAGCGGATTACGTCGCAACAAGCAATTGACCAGATTGTTAAGTAGCGATGGCCTATATTTGTCAGGTTCTGGGCAGACAGAGTCGTCTTATTCAAGTCGCAAATGAAAGGGACTTTGAGAGTATGGATAAATGTACAGCGAGAGAGGACTCAGAGGAAAACAAAGGGTGGGTGGAATTCTTATTGATGACGTTTATTGAAGTCCTAAAGTAGGAAAAAGACGAAAAAGTAAAAAATAATAACTAGCAGAAAAGTGTGCGTTGCTGGCAAAAATAACGACAGCCAACTAAACCTTCTTGGGATGTTTGTGAAGTTGCCACGTTTTAATGCTCTGTAGAAATAAATATAGAGTTTAAACAAGAACGAGAATCATCCGATGCATTGTTAAGCATCACGACACTAAGACTTAGATCTTAGCGCCCACCCTCAATCTTCAAGGAAGCCAGCCCCAAATGGGGATCCCAGATGGGCAGATGGTTTACTGTCTGAGGAATCGTTCCAGAATCATGCGTCCCGTAACAAGTTCAGGCCCTGCTTACTACTGAGCTCCGAAACGGTGTGGTACTGGGTACTTCAATTGCCACTGTTACGCCCGCAAATATAGAGGTAGACGCTACTTTTCGCCGCTAGAATTCTGCCCCTACTCGCAGCATGTGTTCCAGCAAAGCTGGCCACTGAGGTTCTGGCCCAAGGATCACAATGCTCACCGGCAAAAAAACAAAGCAGAGGATGAAGTCCTATTCATTGAGCTGTTCCTTGGTCATTTAAATGCCGGCAATCGCTGCAAGCTGCCATTCAAATCATCTAGTGGTGTGATTATGTACAGATAGTCTGGCATTGTGAAAAGCAAGTGTAAGCGTCACAAAGCGAGCTTTTCGTATAACTATAGCATAACCTATGCTATTTAAGGTCATTTAAGGTCAAAATAATTATTACCATCATCAGTCAAATATGTACATACATACAGGTAGCCGGACTCACTCTCTCATATTCGCTAGTTATTATTATCAGACGATAGAATCCATGAACTCGGCTTCAGTGGCATGACATGGTTGGCTAGGCAGCTTTCTTGTTCTACGAGGCCTCTTTTAGAGCCAACTAAACCTAGCTTCCTGGAAGGCTTCTATAGTGTTCGTTCTAGTTCTTCGGTTCTTCGGGAGGTCGAAGCCTAGATCAGGCACACCATCTACGATCAGAGTTTGCTAGTATTCCATGTCTGTGTTTTTGTTTGAGCCTACAACTTATTTGTGTATGTTTTAAAGTTCTTGTACAATAGCAGGAATTCCTCCCGTCTTCAAACCCCTGCCAAATTAAAAATGTACCGAAGAAATAGTTAACGGAAAAGGCCAGGTTTTCCTCGTTCCGTTGATCTTGCCATGTAAATGTAATAACGCTAGAAAGTGCCAAACACACTATATAACTCTCCATATAAGCTCTTTAAGCCCTTCTCACTATACTACAGTGCTACTATATCATACACCTCGTGCTACCGTACTGTTTCCGCTCTGCGCTTATTTGATTCACAAGTCCCTGGCCTCGTCAGCCCAGCTACCATGTTCTCGACCGGCCCGTCATCAATGCATAAACAAACCAAGCCACCTAACTTTTCTTCGACTACAACTACTTACAGATAAGCTTTACCGGACCCAGTACCACGTCTTGTTTACAAGTTTCGCATAATGTGCACTGTCTCTGGAGGATTCTAATAACTAGGGCCACCTGTACGGCATTATTCCATATGTATGTATGTACGTATGTGGTTGTATCTGTATACAGTCGATCTTCAAATTCTATGTGACTAATCGGTAGTCTCGAACAAGTCCCATGTGTCAAGCCGATGTTAGTGTTACCGACAAATGCCATATAACAAGACCAATATTAGCATCAAGCTTTTATAAGTGCATCCCTATCATGTACCATCCATCCACCCTCGAATGGCAAGTTTACATTGGCGGCTATAGGAAAAACATGCATATCAAGGCGCTTAGAGTACCTACGACACTATGACTTACTGTGTCTATGTTGACCCCGAGCAAAACATGTTGAGGGAGATCTAGGAATGGTTCATAACGACAGAAATAGCTACCGCAACACAGTCACACGGTATCAGTCACTATGAACCTTAATATCTAGTATAAATATATGTAGTTATATGGTTTGTAATATTAAGCAGGTATGTATCGCAAAAAGGTTGTTATCAAGCTATGAATGTTCAACCTGGATGGCGCAGGTTGTGTAAGAAGTATCACTCGGCAGACTGGCCCTAGAAAGCAGAGCAGGTAACAAAAGTAGAAGATATCCGGCGAATGTTATTCAAAGCAGCCACCCATATAATACTCAAAGGCGGTAATCTCAAACGGTGAGAAGCAACTCCGGATTGGTATTAGATTCGCTGTTCGGGGCGCCTTCGGGGTTGTGCCATCATTAACATGATTAGCATGTGCACAAACAAGTGAGATATGTACTTGATATGTTTGTTTGGAAATTTCCAGTATGAGAGCTTGTCTCTAACAAACGGGGTTGTCTGGCGCAGCAAAAGCAATAGTAATGTATAGTAGGAGAGAAATGGTAAGAAAGCCAAGTCTAGTCGGTGATGTATATGTTTCTAGGTTTATGGATGTTTTTGTGTCATTTTGTTTGTTCTGGGGGGGCGAGGTAGTCTAAGGCTGGAAATTGATCGGGCGTCTACAAAGATAAAGAATAGTGGTTAGAATACAGATAGAAGATATGGGACTTCTTTCCTTGAGAGTAACGACTTACTTGAACAGCAGAATGTGTGGTTCGGGCTCGTGTACTTCGTAGTGCTCCCATCCGAGACTCTGTAGTAGAAATAGCTGTTAGTTGGGCATGTCAACGATACGCGCAGCTCGATTCGCGTCATACCTGGGTTATGCCAATGGACCGCCATTCTTCCTCCCAGAGGAGCTTCAGCGTTCCAGTTCTCGGATCGCGATAGTCTTCGGGGATGGCATTAAGCATAGCCTTTGGAATTTGGACATGGCGATACTCGTACTCCTCGTCAGAATAGCTGCATGTAGGTTCTCGTGTTAGCGCAATGTCGACTATGGAAATATTAAAAGAAAACAGGATATCGATCGCAGCACGATAGCGCGACAAAAGCCTTACCGGGCAGAGTAGATGATATGATCGACGAACTCGTCTAGGTTAGCCCGTTCGGCGTCCGAAAGAGTGCGCGGCACCTTATTGCGACGGGTGGTATCGATTCCCAAAGGCATTGTGCGTTATTATGATGGTAGAGATAGAGGCGGTGGGCGATATTAGCTATCGGCGTAGACGGAAGAAGAAAAAGAAAAAAACAACAAACTCTATGAGCGGATGTTGTTGTGGGCGTCAAAGCTGGCGTTTTTTTGGGCAAATCTTGAAGCACGCGATAGAGGTGGATGGAAGGGTTCCGATGGTGGGGG
>LJZU01000435.1:0-27572 GCA_001513805.1 Davidsoniella virescens
CCCCTCCTTCGGTCATTCCTTGGAGAGCTTTCAAGCCACCTACTTACTGCCATTTACTATTGCTTGCTGTCACTTGCTCCTGATACTTCTACTGCATCTTCTTGTTCTCCCAATAAACGAGCGTTCTTGTTTTTCAGTTATAGCCTCTGTTTCTACGCCAACACGAGCATCTCAGACATCATTCTCTCTACCTTTCTTCTGATTTTTCCCCATCGATCCATCTCCCTTGAGCAACTCAGTTTAGCCTACCCAAGTTCCAAGTTGGATTCCTTCCCTCCTATATCATTAGTCACCTAGCTTGCTATCAGACCTACAGCTTGGTGGATATCTCCTCACATTAGCCTCTATATTTGCTTTCTATCCAACTCTTCAACCGCACAGCTTTCAACATGGCCTCGGGCTCACCATCGTCAAGTCGTTACCATATGGATAGTGATGACTTCTCCATATATGACTCTGCTTCCGATATCTCATGCCCATCCGCGGTAGACGATCTCTCGCCCTCTACGAGATGCTACTCTCGCTCCTCCACAGAAACCTTCGCATCTACCATCGCCTCAAGTCTAGAAGAGGGCATGGAGTGTGACAGCGGCCTGTTCGACGGCGAGACTCTGCAAGATCTTGACCCTGACTACGAGATCCCAGCTCTGAGACCGTATCACCACGAGGTAGTTGACCATACTGTTCGCCCGTCAAATCCCGCAGACTTTGCTCGTCTCTTCCCATCCATGAACCGGTTGTCTATCCGTCACGACGACCTCACCGAAGATGGCAACATGAACCTCCGCGTAGACACCGATGCCACCTACCGCAACCGTCGCATATCTATGCAGCTCTTCCACCTTAGAATGAACAATCTGGCCCGCCGCGAGTTCTCTCTACGCCGGTACTGCCGTGATTCTGGCCGCGAAGTCTGCAACTCCAAACGCCAGTACATCGACAAGGCCACTCACGACCCTAAGCGTTCAATCTCCAACGTGATCAAGAAGAGCTTCAACCACCGGGCCAACAAGAGCACCGTTGCCCATGATTCGGGCTATGGCGATTCCTGCACGCGCAACTCTACTCCCATCGGCAGTATCAACGACAGCGGCTCTGGACGTAGCAGCAGAAGCACCCACTCTGATCTGTCCATTGCTAGCTCTGCCTCTGCTAGCTCAGCGGCCAGCACTACCTCTCAGCGCCCTATAGCTACCGATACCATGAAGCTAGAGTTCTCCAACTATGCGCGCGTGGATATCAACAGACGAGTCTCGCGCCATAACAACCGCTACGAGTTCCAGTGGTGGGGCAACAACTACTCGTGGCGCAGAGTCACCGACGATCGTAATCTGCCCGGCGTCGTCTCTTTCCACCTCTACCGTAACGGCATGGACGTTCCCATGGCTCACATCGTGCCCGAGACTCGCTCGCCTAACCAGGTCGCCGCTGATCGGGATGCCAACGGCTGGGTTCCGCCCTGCCACATGTGGATTAGCAACGAGGAGGTCCTGCGGGAACTGACTGACCACGCCGACGTCATCGTGGCTACTGGCCTCATGGCTCTGGTCGACGACTGCATCCGTAGTATCTGGAGCAAGCAGAAGCCGACTCGATCTCGGTCTGCCATGCTTCTGACTCCCTCGCTGTCATCGTCCTCGCTACACATTGGCCGTTACCACGCCCAGACTCTAGAGAAGCGGGTTCGCTACAATGATAACTACGATAGCTTCGACTACTTCAAGTCACCATCGCCTAATGGCCATGACAAGGAGAACTGTGCTCGAAAGCTCTTCTCGCCTCTTCGACTCTTCCACCGCCGTTCTGACAATGACAATGGCAAGAGCTCTAGTCCGCTGCGGTTTACCATGCCTGTTCCGTCAGCCGAACAATTACGACCTTCAGATTTTTAATATGTGCCCCTCTTCTTCATGATCTCTTTTTTTCTTCTTCTTTCCCTTTTTTTCTTCGTTATCTGATACCACTTACGTCTTCTTTTTTATTCTCACTGGGCCATAAATGAAAAAAAAATACTGCCTAGCACCAGCGTTCTTCCTTGATTTTGGACGCCTTACTGTTATGTTCTTGCTTTTTTGTGCTTCTTCTTTGTTTTTCATGTCTTTTTGTTTCTTATTATGGCACCTTAGCCCCCCTTTCTTACTCACTTAGACGCCCTTACTAAATGTGGGCTGGTTCACACCCTTTTTAGGGTCCTATATTATAGGCGGATCTTGTTATTCATTGTTTTACTCAGCATCATTATTCACATCATCAAGCGCTGTTTTTTTTTTTTTCAATTTTTCTTCTTAACCTTTGCCTCATATACTTGTTTGTACACAAGATGATTTCATGGATTTTATCTTTTATTTTATTTTTTATAGTTACATTTCTTAGTTTATGGGTTGGATCAACTTATGTTTTCTTTACTTGTTATCTTGTCTTATGCATTATTTGTCACACGAGTTTGAAGTTATAGATAATTATCATGGTAGTTTTTGTTTCTTTACCCTTTTCAACATTGTTTTTCTCCTTTATAATACTACAATAGCTATATAATGAATATTTGGATGAGCCGTCATTTTGGCTCTAGAATGCCCGCTAATAGCCATAATCCTTTATCTTACTTATTATTACACCCAATATACAGATATTGAAGTCACTTACATGAACTATTGCTGTGAATCTTACATGAGATAAAGATATGACGATGTTTCCGATTGGGCTACCCAATAAATCTTAGTATTTTATTCTTTGGATATCTTGTTTCTTTACCCCGGAACTCACTATAACATCTGAAGTATAACCAACTAGTAGATAAACTTGGGTTAATCTTATTGAACAACACATAACCTATCAAGCGACCCTGAAGCATTGATTTTCAACCTTTCACCTGCTGTCTGTTTTGTAAATTGCAAAAATCATTGTATTTCATTTTGCTATCTAATTTCACGAACAGTATGCGTTGGTTGTGCATATAGCTCAACCAACAGAGAGATTGCAAGATATACAATAAATTTATGTGAATATTTATTTATCTCTTGTTTTTTTTTTCTTCTCATCACGATATTATCTCGGAGAATTGAGAATTGTATCAAAATCCAATTCACTATAGAATCAATGTTCCAAAATGTCATTGATTGGCTCTGCCGGTTCAAGACCATCTTAATAAAGAGGGTGTACGCCATATGAAAGCCTAAAAAAAATTTAAAAAATATATAGTAATTTAAGAGTGGTGTTTCTTTTTTAGTCTTTACATACATATATTCACTTACAAATAAAATAACGTCAATACTAACATAAACTATAGTAGAGCTGATTAGATGAGCAAAGATTCACACATCCCCACCATCACTAAAATTACAAAAACAAAATGTTACAGATATCTATATGCCTATGTCTATCGTATTCCAACGCTCGTCATAGATGTCCGAATCTGTGTCTAGATCTAACTAGTTCGAATAGGGCTAAATTAATCAACAAAATCCACATGCCATGATTGGCAAAGTCAGCAAAGAAAAAAAAAGCTTAGTGCTGTTGATATGTAATGTTTGTTTCTTGCTGGGTTCCATCAGAGCCTAACTGCATAAATCAGTCGACAGTACAGCAAAGCAAATCCATATTCTTCTAAATGAGAGGAATCTGTCGGGCCTGATGGAACAATAGCATAGTTAGTTTCTATAACTCTGCTAAAAAAAAAAATTGAAAATTAGGATGCCAACGCATAAACATGATAAAACTAAGTTTTGTACTATATCAAATGTAAAAAAATGAAAACGAAGCTTAGCCCTACTTTTTGACTCTGTTCCTCATGCTAACTAATCTAGCCCACAACGGCTGTATCTATTCATATCGCTAATCTAGAGAGTAACAACAAAGTTCATGTCATAGCTGAGAGTCCAGTTTAGGAGTGTATACTGCAAACTCATTGTTTGAGATACGCTAAATACCCAAGGTGCTTCCATCATAACCTCCTAATCTCTTCCCGCGTCATCGTCATTGTGCTTGTCTACTCCACAAGTCTGTCAGAGTAAAGATACTATTGGCTAGACTGTCTTGACTAGTTACAACATATATACGAACAAAGTCTATAAAATGTCTATTGAGGAGGGTTTATATATGCCCAAGACACACACACTTTTGTGGTATCTGGCAGGTTAGATTAGCTTGTTGTCGGACAATTATCATGTATCTGTAAATATGATGATGATTATGGTGTTGTCCTTCCAATGCATTGTTGGCCGTTGCTGTCAGACTACCTAGAAGATTCTAGCACGTTTACATCATTAATTTATACAAGACGGCTCCTTGATTTGTGCCTGACATGTTTATGCATAAAATTGAGTGTTTACTTCAACTTCGACAACTCACACTAGTTGGTGGGCTCCTACAGATGGAGAGGTATCCATTCTCCTCATAACAGTAAATGTAGGTGTCATGACAATTGACAGAGAAAGCAATGGAATATCAAAACGTGGCCTGTTGTGGATTATCATCACCATTGAACCACGTGCCAAAGTCCAGCTTCATAAGCAAATGACTAATACCGCCCACGCGTTGAGGCACATACTCTGTTTCTTCCATTATTCCACCCTCGCTATCCATGGTAGAGGACGCCGTAGCATCATCCTCTATGTCCGCCATGAAAGACGAGTCTGCTTCAAGTGCCCGTAGCGCAGAGACCACGTCTTGAGTGGACTGCTTGACCACCTGCTCAACGGTACGGAGATTCTCTCGCGTATTCTTTTCCTCCTTGGCTAGATCAACAAACGCATCCACCACGCCAGAATCTTCTTCCAGATCCATAGCCGACCAGGTTTCCTGGAGACTATTTATCAATCCCACTAATTGGTCAACGTTGACCAGGAGATTGTACAGCGGGTCTGTAAACGGGGACTGTGTCAGGAAGAGAGACTTTGCCAACGCACGCAGATATGCCCGATGCGCTACAGAGATTGACTGGGGATCCAAGGTGCTAGAGCTATACTTAGCTCTGGTGGTGCTTCTACGAGAAGCAGGCCTAGATTCCGACTGACGGCTCTCGTTATCAGTTCTCACATGGGCTGCTTTAACTGGGACTTTCTGGAGCCACGGATCAGTATCGCCATCATCGTTGTCAATGTTGGTATCGTTGTTGTCATCAGTGCTAGTCTCGGCATTCAGCTCATTGCTACCTAATTGTGATGTGTGTTTGGGCGCCTCTGAAGACACTAGCCAGCCATGGAAGTGCTCCCAAAGGCTCGCTACTATTTCCGATTGTAGGTATGCTTCCGTCTCAGAGAGAAAGAAAACTGCTGCACTACATGTGACCCAGATGCTACGCATGGCCAGAGATCGAGCTTGCTGGCGTTGTCTGAGTAGTTGGACCTGTGCTTTGCCATAGCCTGAGCTACCTCCTGGGGGACCCGGGGGTGCTGGATGATGACGCCGCAGAGGGCTCGCTATCCAAAGATCGGTGAGTCGAATATGGGCTCGCTTGATGGACAACAAGTATGAGTTGATGGCAGAATATATCTGCAGATCAGATGGAGACAAGAACATGTCTAGTGGTGACGGGATCTCTGGAATAGTGAGTGCTGTTGGCGTAGAAAATAGGAGGTTCCGGAATGGCGTGTCTGCAATAGTTGTGCTGGTCGATTTCGAGGAAGCACGTGCTGTTAACTTAAGGGGAGTTTGAGGCTTGGATTTGGTTAGTTGGAGGCGAAGAAGACCACGAGCAAGTTCTAGTCCATCGTCTTCGTCTGCATGTAGGCCTTGCATCGATCCAAGAGTAGCCCAAACTCTAGCGAGAACCCGAGTCACTTCACCTTGCTTTATTATCACATTGCCCAAAGCATCACGTTTTTCGTACGCAAGATTGTCGGCTCGCCTCCATCTACTACGGCTCTTTTCATCGGCCTCTTGTGACAGAGTCATGGCAAACTCGCCCCTGCCAAGTAGGAAGAACTCTCGGAAAAGAGTAAGTGTTGAGCACACTTGGTCTAGAGGTAGTAGTTTCTGTAGAGTGTTCTTCGAAAGTGCTAGTCGTACCGAGTTGATGGTACGACTAAATTGTTCTCTGTTTATTGGATGTGATAGTTGTGAAAGTTCCTTGAGTTGCTCGGCTAGAAGCTCGCGGCCAGCCGGCCCTGATTCAATGGCAATTCTGACTTTGGGATGGTTCAAGGCACGGCCTACAAAGAGCATTGATGATGCTGCCGTGGGCGTTACAAAGCTAGGCAACAAATCTGGGGCCAAAGCAAATTCCTACGTATAGTCGTCTCGGGTTAAAAAGTAGCCATGTGGCAGTGTAATCAAAGTTTACATACCTCTGTGGGAGTCTTCTGTATGAAGAAGTCAGTCACTCCCGACCCGGGAAGTCTGCCATATAGAATCCATGCGGCAGCCTGCTTGAGCCAGGCCATCTCAGCTGCCCGTACGAGACCTATGGCCGCAGTTTCTATATCCTGGTAGCCAGTCTGCATCTCTTTCCGCAGACGATCTATCAAGCGAGCTCCGGCACACGGCTTGCCTTCGTCCACCCTCAGAATGAACTGCACGATTTCCCAAAGCCACTGTAGCCTCCTGGTCCATTCTGAGAACTCGCCGATGACAGCTGTGAGAGGGACTGCCTTGTACGCGCCCACGAGAGCAGAATCTCCGGAGATGATGCCCTGTTCGACCTCCAAGATGCGCTGTTGAAAGGCACGCAGATGATCCGTCTCGATGGCCGTGGCAGCAGCCCGACAGATCATCGATGGGTGCGACGACCGGATATGGCTAGAGTAGCTTTGTAGCTTGGTGTTGAGCTCGCTGAGCTGTGCACAGTTGCCAATCAACTGGCGCTCTGGGGGCGTGAGAGCTAGATTGTCATTGGTGGTAGTGTTTATTGGGTCAAGATTCGGCGCGTTGAGGAGCGGTGACGGATTGCCCGCCAGGGAAAGAAGAATTTCGTGAAGCATTTGCGACGCTTACGACGACAGTCACCGTCAGAACTATGATCCGGGACAAGATCGGGCGTTTTAGTTAGCAATTAAAAAGTGGTCCTGTATGTACATATTATATTATACATAGTACAAAGCGTTGCTATGACCATTTACAAGCTTGATGGTGGGGGGGGGGGGGGGGGATGAGATAGAGGGGAATAGAAAGCCTATAATAACTAAGAGTAGCCGCAGTACCAGCTGCTGCTGAGTCTATTATTTTTGTGTTGGTTGACTTACCTAGGCTGAGAATCAAAACCAGACGGTCTTCTACTATTTGCTTTGTGGTCGCGAACGCACAAAATAATACTCCCACAAATCTCCAGGCGACACAGACACATACATGTATGTCAGCTACACAAACCAGAGCGCTGTATTTTTATGCGTTTATAGTGGCAGCGTCACACACATGCATTAGAGGTAGCTCACGGTATTTTAGCGATTTAGCGAACAGGTCGGAGCTCAGGATTAGTGTGATGGTGCTGTGCTGTTGTGTTATGGTGCATTTGGTGTAGAAAGGGACCTTGGTCTGTTTACTACAGATATATAGGAAGGCTACACTCTGATTATTGCGCTGCATATTCCATTCGTCGATGGGCCAATTTGGGATCCACCCTGACATCTGAAGCTGCCTATTTCCATGTTAGGGTTATCACGAGTTTACGTAACCCTGACTCAAGTCTGATGGTGTACATAATACAAAGTCCGCCGAGTTGAAATTCTCGCATTCTTACTAAATTATATAATTACAAACAGCTACAGTGACTAGACGGACTATCGCGAGGACGACTTTCCCTTGGAGTCTACCAACGTCTTCCCTGACATTACACTAGCATCGTCTCGCATGGTGTTTTGTTTCTCGGGAGTGATCCCCAAGGCGCCGGCCTCATCGACTACGATGTTGCCGCCGCCCTTGACCTTTCCAACCACCATACCTTTAGCTATGCTCTTGAGAATTGCTCTACGCGAAACTCCAGTAACGTCAATGTAAACCAGAGCAACATTCTTGACTCCGGCTCCAAAGTTACGCGAGACATCTGCGGCTTCCTGCCCCCACCGGTGATCCACGACACTCGTGACGGACGAAGACGTGCTGACCAGCAAATTCTTAGTGGCATAGTCAAGGCCATCTACCATAGTGTTGAAGGCCATCAGAGACTTGTTCAGCATTCCAGGCTTATATGTTTCGATGACATTGCCTTGGGCATCGTAGCCCTTTCCAGAGCCATCCTTTTTACGGCCTATTCCAGCGCCGAAGGTCTGGGCCACTTTGCTGATATGGCCAACGGTGGCTGATGACAACTGAGCAGCCTTGGCGGACATGTCGTTGATTCTGCGAATGTGCTGGTGCGTAGTAGCATCGAAGCTCACGGGTTGAGTGGTTGGCTCGGTCTTCCGAATATATGAGTCGGCCTGGGTTTGTAACGTCTGGGATATCAGATTGGAGGTAGTCACTATTACCTGTGACGCCTTCTTTGCTCCGTCAACAAGAGTGGAGTTTTTGTACGCCGGGTGCATATCGATCTCTCTATAATCTTCGGACGGTGGCGCCACGCCAATAGAGTAGGCGCCACTCTTGGGAAGTGAGATCTCGACGGGCTCTAAACATTAAGAACGTGATGTGTGTCAGTGGGTCAATGAGCAAAGACGATGGCCATGATGTCTCGGTGTGATTTGGTGGCATGCATACCTTTGGACCCATGCTTGATTTTTCTATCATCGACAGTGTATCCCTCGCTCAGCTCGCCAACAACGCTTCCATCCTCCTCGTTGATTAGTACGATACGACCGGTATTACCGGAGCTATGGCTTCCAGAGGCATATGCCTGACCAGGGGCGAACTCGGCAGGGTTATAGGCAGGTAAGAACTCTGCCGATTTTGAACGGACGGTTCCTGACCGTGAGAAGGCCTCTTTGGCTTTAGCATTGCCTTTTGAGATATCACGGCTAGCGAGAGCACCAGAAGTAGTACCAGCACTAGTAATAGAACTACTAATAGTGCCAGACTTGGTCGTAGCTTTGAGTTGGCGCGAATCGGACGCCACAGCTCGCTTGGGCGGAGGGGCACGTTCTAGGAACGCTGTACACTGGGCAAGGATGGTTTCGAAAGTATCGACGTCTTCTTGCAACCCCTTTCGCGATCCCGGCGAGGGGAATTCTATGCGCGTAAATGCGCCACTGTCAGGGCCCAGATCCCATCGTGGAATCAGATAGCTAGTAGGCGGCTGATGGTAAATCTGAGTAGTGGCTGGTAGGGGCAAGTCCAGCTCTGGGGGCAGATGTAAGTGAAGATAGAAGTCTTCTTCTGGCACATTGGATCCAGGCAAATTGGCAAATGGCGATGCAGTTGGCACCATAAGCAACGATAATGTTTGGGGGCCCGCTGGCGTTAGACTCTCTTCATGGCCATGGGCTAGATGATAGGCTTTGACGCCACTAATGGCATAGAGCAACTTAGGGTCCTATAGTGACAAAGGGATACGGGGGGTCAGCATATGCCTGAGAGGGAAAGAGTTATACAGTGGAAAAAAAGAAAGAAAAAAGGTAGTGACAGTATCAGCAGCAGCAGTAATGAAGTAGCTAACAGTTACAGTAACAGTAGCAATAGCAGCACCGCACGGAATCCGACGGAACTGCGCACATGCAGGTGGGCAAGCGACGATCCTCACCGGGAGTTAATAAGACGTACGTTATGATTGGCAGTCATCCTGTGTAGTATAACACAGCACAAGAGACCAGTGAAGCGATACTGAGAGGCGACAGATAGGGCAGTGCAGTGCAGTACAGTACCGTATATCGGATAAGTCGGAAGACTAAGATACTCAGGAATAAGAAGGAAAGGCGTAGTGTAGTAAAGCCCCAAGGGGTTTACGGAAGTCAAAGATATCGTCGAAAGAAGCGGCAGACTTTTGCTGTGCTTTTCTTTTCTGTGGTGAATGTACTCGAGTAGAATTTGGGGCAATAAGGATGCGGGGTTTTGGTGCCTATCAAAAGCCAGTGTGTGATAGAGAGACCAGTAGTGAAGATGCTCTTGTAATTGCAAGAGTGAGAAGACGACTAGCTGATAGGAGCTTGGTAATGAAGTCCAAAAAGAAGGTTGCCAGCTAGGAAGACAGCTAGGAAGACAGCTAGGAAGACAGCTAGGAAGATAGACAGCTTTGGTTTATAAACAGGGTAGAATTAGGGTCGAAGAGCTTCCTCGTCTCCTCTTCCCTTGTTTCTTTTTACTTTTCTGTTTTGTCAGCTGCGAAAGCGTCTTGGGAGAAACATATGGGCAGTGACAGAAAAACAATCTCTCCCTCAAGACGTGTTTCGAGGCAGTGCACAGCCAAGTTTCGATAGAGGAGAAGAGTAGGAAAAGAGGAGAGGGTTGGGTTTTGTTCCATGTTTTGAAGCGCTAGCATATTCTCTAATCATGTCCATGTATTCTATATTCTACACAACCTAATAAGAGAGAGACGAAAAAGGCGGCAAATACATCTTTTACAAACTTGTGAAATCTGTAGACTGCGAAAGGGGTGGCGCCTAGAAAGGGCGCCATCAGCTTGTGATTGGACCTAGGCTGTGATGCGACACCAAGAGTAGGCGCCAGTTTAGCCCAGCTTAAAAACTGTCAGCGCCTCAGAGGCCTCAATTAGCGCTTAAAAACTAGAAGGGCGCCCGCAATCACAACAAATCATGGCAAAAATCCTATTATCCAAGCTAAATTTAGGCCAAAGATGTCGCTTTTTAACTCTTTCTATATGTAGATATCGAATCCTTGGTAAACCCTAATTTATGATATAACCCTTTTGATAAGGACAATGGCCGAGGGATCGTTGACGAGACTCGGGCGAGCATCATCACGACATTGAAGATCGAGGGACAAACAAAATTGCCAAGCCCTGTAGAGGCCAGTAGAACAGGGTGCAGGGGAAGAGAAAGTAAACAGCCCGCCATTGCATTAGCTCAGCACAGAGTATCAGCATGTTCCGTCCCATAGGCTCTTGCACTACTCTAAGAAACCCAGCCACCAACGTATAGAATACAACTGTGATTGAGGACGAAGATACCAAATACTAGAAGAAGGCAAAGGATTTCGCGTTGGTTCGTTCTTCATTACTAATGGCGATTCTATAGAACTGCCTTTTTGCCGCTACCAAAAAAAGAGGCCTGAGGTTAGAGATGACGGCAGCTGTTCTTACCAGGGAAACGAGGAACTATCAGACCAAAGCAAGCAGGCGCTTTAAGCAGACACTCAACAAGCTGAGTCCGTGTACTGTAAGTACATATACGTATGTATACAATTAATAGTTATGCATGCTGCCTTTTCATTGGGAATTTTAACGTGCGTAATGACAAGGAGGCACAAGAGAGACTGTTTTCTTGACCGTCAATATTATATGTCGCATCCGGGTTTTAATATGTCACATGTACTACATGTACCGTATCTCCGAAATGAAACACCAAGAAATGTTCCTCTGGGCTGCTAGTAATCACATTGCTAAAGCTTGAGCAGGCGAGATCTGTAACATGACCCCCTTTACGAGTCATACTCTGTTTGATGGCTTACACGTAGAACTACATACAAACATATATAGATGTGCATATACATATATCTGTGCAGATAGTCACTCCACCTATCTATCCGGGCGAATCCACGCCATCTTTTGAGCAACTATAGTGAATACCCCAATGCAAAATTCCTATTCCCTATATTGTGTCAGATATCCAGATAGACGGGAATCGATTTTGGTGGGGTTTTCCTGGTCATTCTTCCCTTTTTTTTCTATCTTGCCAATTTTGTGACATGATTTGAGTTGCATGGGCCGTAAAATGCGCCCCAAAGCACAAAGAAGTAAGCGAGCTATATTGGCGAGATAAAGTATCTGTATATGTAGCAAGCTCCCGTTTCACATGATGTCTGGCAAAATTGGGTGAAAGAACGGCCTTTTAAATCTAAAATGAGAAGCACGGTTGGTGGTGTGATCATCATAGATGAGATGGTTAGTTAATAATGCCACTTGGAAAAAAACAAACAAAAATATTTGTGTTTATGTGCATATGAAGATGAAGTACATACATATGTACATCTGTACATGCAACTGAATCTGTACACTACACCGACTAAGCTTGGCTTTGCGTTGGTCGAAACAAAGATATACAGATGTAGTCATAAAAAACAGCACATACTAGTAATATTATTAGTTTGAAGGAACTTCCAAGTTGAACTTTAACGACGGAAGAGGAGATTGGAGGCAAACCTCGATAGCTGAATACAACTAGTGTATGTAAGAATGGGATCATATGTACCATCGGAGTAAGAAAACCTAGCCTGAGAAAAGGAAATATGTCGAAGGCCAGAATTTGGGGGGGGGGGGNNTTGGGGGGGGGGGGTAGGAATCACTAGAAAAAAAGAAAAATACCCAACTAAGACTAACTGACTGTAGATATAGTTGTATGCTATAGAATCGAAATCTTCCACGACTATTGCTATCCGGGTACTTATGTATTTGGTCGGCCCCTTGGGCATAAATGTATAGATACATATGTACAACTAATGGGTGACGAAATCGAAACATGATAACTGTAAGACACAGAGAGGCCAACCTCCGCTTATCGCATATTTTATATGATAATAAGAATGGGAAAATCCGTTCGTGCAGATACATAGATTTAAACGTCACGGTAAGAGGCGTATATGCCCACCGTATCTCTAAATTTTTTAATTATTTATATGGTAAAACACTTAGAGAGTCCATCACTGAGAAAGGATAATACTAGAGACTGCGAACGCAACAGGTCTTTTTCATTTTACTCATGGATGAAGGAAGCCGAAACAATGACTTATTCCGATGAATGCTACCAAAACGAACCGTATAATTAAAGTAAGAAACAAGAAAAGAAAAAGAATGGCTTCATAAGAGATGTCTTGCAGAGGGAGCAACAAAACGTCTTGGGATTTACAACTAGATTTACAGCTTTGGCTGACTAGCAGTCCTAGCTTCTTAGTTTTCTTATCCTTTCCTTTTTGAATAATTTGAAATACTTTTTATTACTTAGTTACAGCCAAAGATACGGTGTTTTGAGTTTCTTCTTACTAGGGGCAGACAAACACGGCAAACCTTACATGTAAATACAACATACGACATAACCGGCTGGGTCACAATGCGACATTACCCTGAATCTGAATTTGCTACCTGGTCCGGAGCAGAAGAGCTTGCTACTATCGAGTCTATAGCTGTACTGATATCCTAACAACTACGTAGTAGATACATATAAGAGATGATACACACAATCAGAATAAGATCGATAGAATTTGTTACCACAACTCTCTACAGATCAAGTCAGTCAGTGGTAGAGTTTCTTGGAGCTGCTCTTATACTCTCTTTTGGTAGATTTGAATGGGACCTCGCTTATGAATTAACCTAGTCCTACTTTCCCGTTTTCACGCTTCATTATTTATCTTTATAATTTTATTGCAACTTATGCGGGGTTTATCATTTAAGATACTTGCTATTGCGTAATGCAAGGGCATCCGGAATAATTCTGAAGAAGGACAAAAGATGGAGTAGACTTGAAGATACTTGAAAATAGATCTGAAGTATATATGTAGTTAGTAGCCTTTTAATCATAGTCAAGATTGTAGACCTAATTATAGATTTTTGGTCTTTACGAATAGAGAAAGTACTGTTTTATGAGATGGAAAACGGGTTGTGCAACACACACTCTGCCTGTCACGATACTCTCCTTTTTGAGAGTAAGGAGTAGAAAAGATTCGTCTAATTTTTCTGTAATATTGTCTACTTGTGTACTTCGTTTGTTGTGTCGTATGTATATCTGTACATACATGCATATACCTACAGATACAGTATCTTCATAGCTCTATAGCTCCATAATATTGATGAATTAAAAAAAAAAACCCAAAAAAACCCCAAAAATCTACAGATACTGGCTATTTACGTATAGCACTTGTCAGCTGGCCTTGGCCTGGTCTGGGGGCCGACAAACCTTGCACCCTGACCTGTTCCTAGCTAGCCAAGAGGAAACTCCGGGTCAAGGCTTGTCTATTGATATACATGTATTTGTACAAAGTTTGTTTGTTTTTTACCATTTCTAACATCTTAATCCTGATTGATACTCGGCAAGGTGGTTCCAATACCATACAAGAATGCCAGACAACCCCCCCTGGATAACAATGAAGTTCCTTTGTTTGTTTATTTCTACTGTGATAGAGCCAAGGTTGGGTCCGGTGACGTTCGAGTAGTTAGCGAATTAAGTGCTTGTAGGAAGTGAAGTGGTTTGCTGCCAGAGTATGGCACCCAATGGGCCGCTATACAATATGCAGCTGAGCACTCTGCTGGCAGTTTCTCAAGACTGGCGAGTCATCCTTTTATTACCACGATGACGATGATGAGATTTATATTCAATGCATCTTTCATAACTCTTTCTATTCTGTCGTGGCTGTCAGATGATACTGGGCAAATACGATAGTGTCTAACATCTAGGCTGACTCGACTGAGGGTTAGCTGACTGATGATTATGTATCTTCTGGGCTAAACCCGAGTGGAATAGCCCACTATCGATGGCCGAGCCTGACCATGCAAAAACCCGGCCGTCACTCAGATAGAGCCAAGCTGCAAGCTCTGAACTCTGAGCTACGTAGAGTGGTACTAGTTCACGGCCTCGTAACATTACAAATTCCCCAGTCCGACGGCAGTGATTACTATCTGATCTTTGCAGCAGCCGTCCTACCTTACCGTAGCTCAACATCCAACCTGGGCAGATAAGATGGCTACTTCCATCTTTTGGCTGATAGAAGAGTGACTATATGTATATTCGATGGCAGTGACTGTAGTAATCATTGTTGATTTATGATCTTGACGTTCCTTATCATTGTAGTCCACTACTTGAGATTTCCAACTGGCCCTCCACCAAAACTGGAATTACTGAATCTAGTAGCTGGCTCTATCCGGGAACTCGAGATTGAAGTTAACCAGCTAGCTAGCTTTGCCATGTCCATTTTGAAACAAAGCCAAATATCCATCCCAAGTCAAGATCCACATTCCACCTTCATATCCAGGTCCATCCATCCCATCCGTCATCATATCGTCGGGCAGCGATTCCTCTAAAAAAGGAGACGATTATCCCGCTGTCGCGCTCTAGCCTAGGCAAGATCCAGAGCTGATCTGAAGCTGTGGCTAAATTATTTCAACGACATTTCGACGAGCTCCTCTCGTTGCCTTGTCTTTGACAGTGTCTTTTTGTATCTCGCTTCTATTTATTTTCTATGAAGTGAAGAAGGAAACTATTGTCTTTTATTTGGACTATACCTACATCATTACCGCTACCAATCCGGATATATGGTCTATTGTCTAGTCAGGTCGACTCTCTTATTGTTCTGACCTGCCTAAGGATTTCTCTGACTAACCAATGCCCTGGATCGTCTCTGGCTTTGGTGCACTATACAAGCTCTGATATATGTAGCCCGCTTTGATTTACATACCGTTAGACTACATCTTGCTTGAATGCTTTGTGGGCCTGGGTTCGGTATAGTCTGATGTTTTGCTTTCTCTTTATCTATCTATCTTCGATCCATTAGCTTAAATTCCCGACGTTCGGCGTGCCGGCTGTGGACAACCGCTGTGTTGCCTATCCTATTCTGTTTTACTACTTGAATTTAGTAGCCTGTTAGGCTTGCTTCCTCCGTAGCGGCTTTACGTATGATAGCAATATCTCGAATAGCACTCCTACTACGCCAATACCAGCAGTACCTGCTACACGCAAACCATCCGTCTCCCTCGCTATACATATACTTTCCCGTCTATATCCCTTGACCTATGTGGATCTAGCCAGACCAGACCTGCAAGACTTGGCGTATTGGCCGTAACGGCCTCTCGAGCATATAAAATACTTGCGTCTTGTATCTGTGTTTGTCCATTATTCATCTGCATATGCGTGAGCTGGCTGCTTTTATGGGGGCTGAAGCTCGAGCTGAACAGCAGAACGACCACGACAACAGTATTTTGGTCTCTATATATCCATTGGGCTCTTTTTACGGCCGCATATCTACCTATTAATTGTACGTTGCATTTTGTTGGGCTCACGCATTTTCTCACAACAACACCAAGAACTGTTATTATATTTCAGTTTCAGCTGACATAACGGGGAATAGAGCCCGAGAAGAACGAAAGGAGGCACAAAAGGTAGACAAATTACATTGTATATACAACCTCTGCTTCTGCTTCTGCTTTTTACACCCGCTATCTGGCGCTCTTATTTTTTTATTTTTTTTATTTTTTGGGCCATTGAGCTGAATAAGCTAACTAACAAAGTAAGCTAAAAAAGAAGGAAAAAAAAGAAGTCCTGTCCTCCGCTCCAAGCTAAGCCCAAGTTCAGCCCTGCCTGGGATCTTGCATCTTACTCGGTATATATATATTATATATATATATTTCTCCTCTCCGTCTTTCTTTCTATTCTACTCTCTCACCCTAGGATATACTGAGTGCGGCTTCTACTACAATATAATAGTAGATATTCCACCCACTCTATAGTCATATTTTTTGTCCGATACTACGTCCTTTCTATACCGTTATTCGTTATCACTCTTGCCGTTAATACCTTTAGTTTTGAGAGACTGGTCTCATTTTTGCCCGTTGGGTTCCTTTCTGACCCTACTCATCTCGTCGTATCTTGCCGCATATGATAAACCGGTGCTTCTTGCTATCATCTTTGGCGGTCGCATCTATCAGTCTTATCCATCTTTTGATACTACAAGTATTGCCCTATCACATATCAAATATACATTAAACCGGCACTTCTCAAGCGATACTACAAATCGGCCCAGTCTCATCTTTTCTCAAGTTCCCGGAAGGCTGTCATCATACGGTATGTTACCTTTCTTTCTGAGCTCTGCTCACCTCACTTTTCACCAAGAGATCTGCACATTGGAGAATACACTCTTAGCCTTAGCCTTAGCATGTGGGGTTTCTTTGTTTCTATGCTCTACTAGGGAACAATGGGGGTATAAAGTGCTTCATAACCCTGATCTACCCCATGCCCTATGTTATAAGGTGTCCAGCTACCAGTTGTTACTTGAATGAATGTTCTTGTTTGAGCTCCTGCTTCTATCCGCAGACCCGCTGCGTTTCAATAGACAGAGTAATCTCCGTACCGTGGTCATCTAGCAATAGCTTTTTTAGTCTTGGCCTAGAAACATCTCTTTACCATATAGTTATCTTTTGCCACAATTACATGAACACAGCTATAGGGCAAGCCTAGTTTTCCGTCCTATCTTCAAGAAAGCCTAGGAAACAAAGAATCTGCACCAAGAGTTTGACCGAGTTGCATTGGAATTATCTCGGCTAGTTCTTGCTATTGAGCAACTGACGCAACTTGACGCAACAAACGAGAAAATTTGGTGAGAACTGGCCACTGAAAGACGGCAGCAGGGCTAGTGAGACTATGCAGCGGGACAACGAACAGGAAAAAGCCCCATCCCACTTACTCACTGGATTGGCTATCTATTTGCACAAATGAGAAGTAACCAAAACGTAATACCATTGACGTCTTGTCTCCTTCACTTGCAAATCAAGCCCGTACTTCGAGATGTGGAGATTAGAAAAGAAAACGTTTACCATCTCTTAGACTTAGAGTAGACTTGAAACTTGATCTGTTCTTAACAGATGCTTGGCTCTATATCTCTTGCTATTTCTCCCCTCTTCTTCGTTCTTGGATTAAGATAACACTCTCCTCTCCCCTAACGCATATATTGCTGACAGCCAACCGCCCGAGGTAGTTGCCTGGGTATTTGTTATGTTGTTGGTGTGTAATAATTAGTTGCAAGTGCAGCTATCAGACTCGGTGTAAAAGGGCAACTACTTGCTGCCTCTACTGCTTTTTTTTGCGTGCAAACTGCCATTCAGCTGGCAACTGCTGCAGTCTGGATATCAGGCTCGAGTATATGACAATATTGAAGTGCTCTTTATTTTCTTTACTCTCTTTTCCTTTCTTTGATTATTTTTCCTGCATAGCCTTCAACCCACTCCTGCCGTACAAGATAAGATATCTACTTTATAGAAACTTGCTCTCGTTTATCTTCGCATTCAAGAACTTTCATAATTCTATCGTCTCCTGTACTTAGTAAGGATCTGGTCATCATCACACATTTAACTAATCATACTTCTCGGTAACTTCCTAGGTCATCAATCACTTCTTCTTTCCTACTGCTTTTTTTTTTTTTTTTTTTTGCACTTTGCACTTTGCAGCCGTCTTGACCGGCTATCCAGCCACCACGTTTTGGTGCTTCCATCTTTCATGAGCCATCGACCGATCTTCCGCCAGCCATTAAACTCATCTAACGTCTATATATCATCTGGTATTAATAATCTGGAATAACTCGTCTGGCCTGTAGCTATCGAACGAATGAGGGGGGGTGTGAGTGTCTAAGTCGTTAGACATCCCTGTCCAATCTATTAATGGTGTTACATGTTAAGCTACACTTTGATATAGCTCTGACTCGGATTCAAGTGGATTGAACGGTATCCTTATTTACTTATCCCATTTTCTCCTGGCTTCTTCGTACACCGTAAGCTGTTGTCAACATAATACTAGCCGAAATGGATGAGGGCGTTCCAACGGCGAGCAAACCTCAGGCCAGTAAATCGGCCATGCGGATATCAGCTTTGTTAGTTGATGAGCCTATGGACTCGCGGCCTAGTACCAGCTCGGGTATACCGGCACAAATACTCTCTACCCATATACCGGAATATTCTCCGTTCAACTCTACGCCCAGCAGTGGCACTGCATATAGTACGACGCACCACATCCATCATAATGCACTTTCGAATCAGGACGAGACTCACAGTCAGTCAACATCGCCACTACTAGCATCACCAGCGTCTGTAGCCCCCCAGAAGCGTCATCACGATGGCCGAGCTGCCTTGGGACAACGGCGCAGTATAGGTAGCGAGGCCAACAGTGCAAGTCCCCCAACATCGTTCAAGACAGCGTCGACACCAGTGTCTATGGCACCTGCTCAGTTGCCAGGTGGTGGATCATTCAGTGTATTCGCAACATCTAGCGGGACTGGCGTCGAACCATCAGTTACGAAGAATGCATCTTCGGGGTCATACACCAAATCTTCTTTCAATTTCGTGTCTAGCCAAGGTCCCAGTGCGCTATCGTCAACCCAAGTCCGAAAGCTACAACGCATAAAACAGCCAGCGAGATCACTCGTTGCTTGTGGGAACTGTCGCAGATCCAAGATTAAATGTGAAAACCAAGGTACCCAAACTGCTTGCGATACATGTATCAAGGCCGGGAAAGTGTGTCGATACACCGAATCTGGAGCAACATCATCGTCAGCCGTCTCGGCTCCGACTAGGCCCGAGCGGGAGGCCGAGCGGGACAAGAAGCGTGTGAAGCGCCATGGCGACGTAGTCTATACGGATCACAATGAATGCAAGGAGCAGGCCGAGGTAGCCCTCGGATACGAGTTCCTTACCACCTCGCAATGGGATATAATCTTCGAATTGTTCCAACAGCACTTTTCTGCAGAGCTGCCGTTTGTCCATATTCCCACCTATAAAAGGGCGGTTGAGCGCAAGTATTGTCTTCATGAAAAGCTGCCGCATGAGACTAATGTGGTGCTACTTGGCATACTCACATTGACAGTACGCTTCCACCGTGAGCTAAGCAGATATGTTTCTACCAAGGCTGGCCATATCAGTAAAGCGACATCATCCAGTGGAAATGCTTCTCACGAGGACGAGGCCACCCGTGCTTCGCTCTTCTACTCACGACATCTGACCCATTCATTGGGAACCATCCCCTCTGATCTCACCATCAAGGGTGTCGAGTGTGTTCAGGCCCTACTCATGCTAGGCGTTCACGAGTGGATGAAAGGCGTGAGCCCCAAAGGCTCGATGCTGTACATTGGCATGGCTATAGTTCTAGCCTATGACATGCGCCTTAACCGCGAGCTTGATGCGTCTCACATGCCACTACGATATCGACGAATGCCAAAGCCGAATGCGACTGCCGATGAACTCAGAGAAGCCCGGATACATGTCGAAGTGCGCCGCCGCACCATGTACAGCTGCTTCATTCTTGACCGCTTTGTCAATGTCAGCCAAGACCAAAACTGGCGCGTTGTTGGTGAATGTCTGTATATCCGATTGCCTTCTCACGATTGGGAATCTCCAGACCCTAAGCCAAACAATGTCTTCTGGCCGCGCAAATCATGTCTTGAGCAGGACGTCGTACCCTACGACAACGACACCAGCTTCTTTGTGCGTCTTGTCGAGCTATGGGGCGAGATTGCAAAGTACAGTGCGAGCGGTGGTCGTGCTCTAGATGGCACCCAGCCTCCATGGGAAGATTCGCGCTTCCAGACACTGAGCAATACTTTAAACCGGTTCACAGCTCAACTGCCGGCATCTCTGAGATTCACGTATTTGAACCATCACCATCTCCCTCCTGTACACAAGCATGTGATCCATGTATCTATCCGTACTATCGTTGCACTCTGCGAGATGATGCTACACCGCGAATACGTGCCCTTCGTGGCTTTGCGTTGCACAAGTCCCGTCGGTCCGTTAGATCCGCCGTTACTGCCACCAGCACCTCAGAATTTCTGGCTCGACAGTGCCGACACTCTGTTCAGGGCGTCACGCGATATCGTCGACATTGTGCAGTGGTCGGGCGATAAACTTCCCTTTTCACCGCTGATGCTGTTTGGCGTATGGACTTCGTCTTTTGTAGGGCTTTACGCTCACCACTTCCCACATATGGATCCCAAGTGCCGTATGTTTAGCGCAGAGGAGTCTGATGACCACGGGAGTGTCAACATCTACGAGAACGGTCCAACCGGCACAGCCTTCAAGGCGCTTGTGGACATGGCATCTTTTATGGCAGCTGGTGCAAACTGGCAGGAAACCTTTCGACACTGCGACCAGATCTTCCTTACTATAGCCCACCGCTTCGTCGAGCGTGAGAACCGCCGTGCCGAGTCTGGAGAAGTAATGACACCTAACGCTCTAGCCGAGCAGCCTGGAAGAAAGGATCTCTGGGACAGCGATTACGGCTCTCGCATCACAGGAAACAGCGTCATCCTGACGAACCAATCACCGCGTCAACGCCACAGCATTCCACACACCGGCGACGATAATGGCCCTATATCATCGATCCCTGCATCTCCTTCAGACCGGGAAGGCCCGGATACACCACAGGATAGTTCGTTGGTGCCACTATCGATCAATGGCGATGATGCCGACCAGTTGGACGATGCGGACTCCTTGAACACGGCTCTGCAAGGTCTTTCTTTCTGGGACTGGGCACCGTATTTCAATGACAGTAACAAAGAACTCGAAGGAGATGCGTTTTTAGATAGAGTATTACAACTTCCCTTGAGCTGGCCGCAAAATCACACCGATCAACCAAGTGTGACTGAGAGTCAGGCGTGAAGAGATAGAGGCTCTGGGTCGGGATTCTGTGTTTAGAGATATGGGATGATGGAAAATATAAACGGATACTATAAGAGTGTTTTGTAGGCTGATATATACTAGGGTATGATTTTTGATTTATTTGATTTCACTTGCTTTACTCAGTTGTCTTTGTTCGTTTTGCTTCTTGTTATAGCATATAATTTCTATCCTTTCTACTAAATTCATTTGGTCATTCACCATGATAGTTTTACTTAAGAGTATATTAGCAGTCATTACAGGCACTCTAAAGTAGGGCTTTTTTTATATGAAGTAACAAGTCAGCCACGATGTATCGTCGTCTATATGTAGCAGCTAAAGTACAAAGTCACGACATGTATACCTAGAGTCAAGGATATGGAATCTAAGAAGTACAGTATTTGTAAGTCATGGATCTATGAGAACACGTTGCACACTATAGGAGATACCTTTTCTGTCATTTCACTACACATATTTTCTTTTTCATGTGACTTGGTTCCTAGAACGCTCTGATACGATTAGAATATGAATAGACAAGCGAGAGTAAGTATACTACATGTATGTATGTACGTAGAGTGAGGCGTAATACAGAAAAACGAATATATCAATAAACATCAAGGATCGTGTATAGGCTGTACATGGGAGTATACATGGTAATTCTATATCTATATCTATATCTTCTAAGGACTCGAGATATTAAGGGCGTCCTATTACCTATCATCTATCACTACTGTTCTATATGCAGCCACAGCAATGCCCCTTTGATCGTCATATCACCGTTGAGTAAATTTCATTTCCTTCATCTTTCGTTGGTATTGGCTGACTAAGCACATCAACCTCATACTGACATTGAAACATACCGAAAGAAAAATCGAAGCAAAGGAATACACATCCTGTATGTATAGTTGGGCCATTACAAGACAGTGTCAACACAAGCGTTTATCAAGTCTAAAAAAGCTAGTGATAGAAAGATCAGGGTATTTCTCTTCTGTGTCAATCACAAACGAAGTTAGTCACATTTCCAGTCAAAATGACTCTTCTTAATAGTAAGACATGTTTACAGATATCTCGCAATAAATATTCACCGTCTCGAAAGATACATGCCAGGCTTTTGAATGACAGAAACACACGGACAGGGGATTCACCGCAAATTGTTGACCAAGTAATGTCTCTAGTCTTATGTATGTCTTTAGTTACCAGATCCTAGTCCATAATTCTTAAAAAACAAAAAAGACGGAAGGAGGAACTCCCGGACTTTTTATTAGTGCTAGGCCTTGGATCTTTTATCTTGTGGCTTTAGTAAGTATATTACATGTTATGCAGGCTGCAGTTGGTTCCTGAATGACCGAGATATTAGTACACATATCCGTATATATATCATGTTCGACGGTCAAGCCGCCACATGTGACACATTTTACTTGGTAAGTAGCGCACCGTTGCCAGATACCATGTATTATAAAGTACGCCATGCCATGTACACATACACTACACCATTCAACATTCTCCAATTCCAATCTTCCACTGTGACGGTACGTCCCCTGCCTGGCTGCTAATGTACTCGCTAGTATAGTTGTACCTATATACAGATACATATGTAAGCTCAGAGACGGGCCCATGTCCGCCCCAGAGTCAACTAAGTACATCATTTTATAGTTCCACGGGGCCACTCCTCGACGCATACTCATGCCTAAAGAAGTTGGCCTAGTTTTTTAGATGCTCTTCAGGGACGTGGGGTCCAGTCATAATTCCCAAGGTACGTATATCTGCCAAGCTGAAGCGGCTCCAAAACCCCGATTCATGGTACAACTAGTCCTTGGTATGTAGTCGATTAGTTGTACACATGAAATCTGCAAGTCTTGTATACTATGGGAGTACGAGCCATCGAATACACAAATGGGAAAAAGAAAAAGGGCGAAGTCATGGTGGTCTGTAATGGCGGTCCATTGTTACTAAAACTTGCCGTGCTGCCTCGTAATCCCATTTTACTGGCTCTACCAAGATGCTATAGTCCCTTGATATTGTGTATCTGATACTCGTAGCACAAAGATACCGACTTATCGGCCAGACAAGAAGGTTCTGTTCTTCTAGTTTCTTTTTTCTTGGGTCCCATGACCTCGCTTCACCAAACAGTCTGCGTAAAATTTTGAGTATATACTAAATCAAGTCACATCATCAGTGCTCACGATCTGAGCCCCAAGATCGGGGGTATAGATCACACAGGGAGAGTGTCGGTCAGGAGATTGATCCTAGAAGATATCGATTGGCTCACTTTGATAGGCCAATAGTAGAAAAAGGGTATAGTCACATCTATCTTGAAACCTCTACACAGGGTATATCAACAGTGAGACCTACGGGCTATAAAACTACCATGTAGACATGTATCGACATATGGCTTAATGATAGACCGGTACTATCTCTAACCCTTTCCTTGGATAGCCAAATGTGCATATGGGCTACATAAGGTGTCTTCCAGCTATGATACTGAGATGCCGGCAAGATTGAGTCGTGTTTTTGTCGTTGCTGCATACAACCTGACAGAACATAACATCACTTCACACACATAGGCATCATGCAAAAAGAAGCAATGAGTATACAGACACATACGTCACCTAATCATATGACAATGAATGATGTGTGGTCTCTAGTTTTGGAGTAGCGACGGTATACCACTATGAGATGACCGGGTATCACATATCATATGCTATACAGTCGTATTCTACTAAGCATTCTTTTGTGCCGTAAATTGGAGATACTAGCAGTCTTAGAATATCACCTCTTCATTTTTCAATGAGGCCTACAGCAGCCATTTTATAGTACCGGAGTAGTATAGTGTACGTACAAAAACGGACTCTATGGACCATATAGTGTATACAGATTAATGCAAGCTGAACGCGTTGAAAAGTAAGCTGCAGTTGGAGACATTGGTCCATGAGACAAGACGATAGTTGATAAGATACACAAGTGCGTGTCCATCATTTCCCTATAGCCATGATGCAGATTTCCTTCTTGTCTCGCCCCTCTATCAGTGAGACTCTAATGTTTGTATGTACGTATCTGTACATGATATGTAGAGGCCTTACGGTCAACGCGACCACGGCTCGTTTGGATTTGCCAGCTGTGGCTCCGTCCAAGGTTATAGAGAAGTGCGGGAGTGTATTGCAACAGCAAAGTAGCATTCACCGTCACAGTTAAAGGAAATTAGTTATAGTAGCAGTCGTAGTTGTATTCGTAGTGGTAGTCGAAGTTGCAGTTGAAGATTGGAATATCGAATAGCAACCCACCAAAGATGATCGAGTGTGTGAAGAAGTAAGAAAAAGGTAAGAGAATGCCAGAAAACGCGCTGATACGTGCTAAAGAGTCTGCTTGCAAGCTTAACTCTCTAAGGCGCATAGTCGTATGAATGTACATATAGACGTGCCTAACTATGTCCAAAAATACAGGTGAGTATGCACGGACGAGATCCGCAGGAACCGAATCATGTCATAAGACTATGCAGTCAGCCAGTCTGGGGAAATTAGAGACAAAGAAATTGGCAGACTTTGTCGATGGCAGGCTTGGCTCAGTGCTATCAGTAGGCGGTCGATAGCTAGTGGTGGCGCTATAACGGTTATCGATTTAAGGGGATTAATGGATGTGCAGCTGCAACTTTTTGGCGTATATCCCACATTTTCGGGTAGTTAACTAGCTAGCTAGCAGTAGTTGATGAATTTGATATTGTGAACCTCTGTTGTACTTTATGAGCTCATCATATGTTGGGTTTTTATTTTACTTCTTCTTATGACTCTATAGAAACAAAAGACTTACACAACAAGAATTTCGTCGGAGGGAAATTACTCAGATTGTCATTTTCGAGGTAGCAGAATATGGTAGTAGTTGCATTTGTAAATCGTCACATCTTACAGTAACTGTGTGTTAGGCCTGGTGGACCTTCCTCGTTCGTAGAGCATATCATATGACATAATAGTCTATATACATAGATTGAATGAAATAGAAGAGAGCAAAAATCTGATCGCGAAGGAGTGCCGCTCAAATCGAGCCTCAACCCTTCTTTTTTTCCTTGGTACTTCACTTCTGGTTCTTCGCTTTTTGGATCTTGGTTTGGTTTGGGCCTGGTTCTGGAATGGAGTCAAGGCAGTTGTGCTTCTCGATTCCCTTCTTTAGATAATAAGACACAGGTTTGTTGTTCTGGAAGTAGGTGACATCATAGCCCATGTAACCCTAATGTAACCCTCTGACGACACGCCACATCTAGGTACGCAATTTTTTTTTTCTTTTCTTTTTATCAGTGTTCCAGGGTCATCCATCTCCTGATTGAATTTTAAAACAAAGAGGACAAACCAAAACCTGACCTTTCAAGGTTCACCGCTGTTCAAATGTTCTAATCTTGAACAAATCTCCCACGCTAGAGCTCATCATTTGACCATAAAAGAAGGCCCAAGGCACAAGAGTTCTTAGAGTTTCTCGATTCCTCGACTCCGGCGTGGGGGTACCAATCAAGCCGATTTTACTTAGCCGATGACTACGACTGTAATCTGAGAGGTTAGTAAGCCATAACTAAATGTGAATGTGAATTTCACCAATCAGACAACTACAAGTAATTGTAGCTATAAAGCTCAGACAGCATTTCTTCTAATATGCTGTGTAGACTGCTGCTGGCTAAGATGGCAAGTGATGTTTTCTTTTTACTTCATACTTCTTTTTCCATAAACCCTGTCCGAGATGAAGTGAACGCAGTGTTGGGTTAACCGTATCTAGTATATATACTAGTATATATATTTATAGAGTTATTCCTGTATACACATGTATACCTATATGTGTAAATATATAACGGGTGTGCTTCCATATCTGTATACATTTATAGCATGAAACTACACTAGTATTTGCCTCATATTCTTCGTCATATTTCACATTTCACATGTCCCTCGCTGGATGGCTTGTTTGGGGCAAGACCGGCTTAAACCGGCAATTTAAGATATGTCCGCGGGCTTTCTGTTGTCTTCTCTGTCTCGTGGTAGAATACATATATATCCTCTCGTCATATCTATTCCGTTTTTGGAGACTCACAATTCCCGAGCGTCACTACTGCTGATACTATTGATACTACTATTACCATCACTATTACCACCACTTATACTGTTGTCATTTTTCTTTGTTGCTGCTCAAAGTGATGCCGTGGAAAATTATAGTTTGGGGAGGTAACCTAAAAGTACGCAAGTTTTGAAAATGATCCTGTTTTCTGAAGGGAGATCTAGGAAAAGAAGGGGGGTGGCTGACAATATGTATGTGTGTATATGAACAGATATATGTACTGTATGCCAGATGACTCTAGATATGGATTTATGGTGCAACTTTCTCTAACGCAAAAGGAATGATTACTTTGATTAGATTATTTGTCATAGTATGGGAGCTTATATCATAGACTTGCGGGATCTTGAATGGCCAAATGCCATCTGTAAGTACTAAAAGATGAAGCCCCATCTTATCATCATATCATCTTGGTATCACACACCTACTTTTCGTATGACTGGCTTGGATCGACTATAAACCTGTAAGTATGTCGTGATGCAGGACACTGGAGACCAGCATGTGACGACGTTGGGTAGTCGAAGATTTGTCTGGATTGGCTTCGTTCAAGCCAAAACTTAGACAGCACTTCGAAGACTACACCGCGTCAAAGATCAAGGGAGCTACCATGGGGATAGTCACGAGTTGTTGGGTCAGTGTGTAATGTAATGTGTGTA
Source organism: Davidsoniella virescens (assembly GCA_001513805.1). Taxonomy (NCBI): domain Eukaryota; kingdom Fungi; phylum Ascomycota; class Sordariomycetes; order Microascales; family Ceratocystidaceae; genus Davidsoniella; species Davidsoniella virescens. Next base: position 27,121 of record LJZU01000435.1, read on the forward strand.
CATATCTGTACATCCATACTTAGTGCTACGTTCGAATGCTGTACGGACATGATACGCTGCAGGCTGCAAGCTGCAAGCTGCAAGCTACAGTTTACGTACTAAACTACAGGGAGATATAGAAGCAAAGCGGGAACTTGAGCGTTTATGGCGGTGTGCGAGTGTGACGTCCTTCGGATACCTTCGATGTTGACTGGTTTTACTAATTACTTTGCTGACTAGGCCTTCAAAGATGATATCAGCTGCAGGTATGTACTTTATCGGTTCGATTTCGTTGGTGCTAGTATCTGGTACGTTATCAAAGCCGGTAGGCCCGACAACTAACGACCTGCGGCAGATGACTGCTGGATTCTCGGCCGTTGTCTCTACCCATGAAGGTTCGAGTTATCCATAAGCAAAAAAAATGGTTGCTGCGTTGCATTGTTCACCAAGAAAGAGGTGGGGGGGGGGGGGGG
>LJZU01000436.1:0-14756 GCA_001513805.1 Davidsoniella virescens
CAATCCTAAGACCCCGGGACAGCTGTATTTTTTTTTTTACGAAAAGAACTCACTGTTGACCAAGCAAGCATTAACAATTTCTTGTTGCCTCCTGTATCTTTTTTCATGTACTATCTATACTGCTGAATATCTGAATATGGCTTGTCCATGTTCAGTAAATTAACAAACACTAGGTATGCCACTGAAGAAAGCGCCCTCAAGAATAGCTCAGGGCCATGATTCAATGTAAAAGTTCCAGAAGAAGCCAAAATATCTGTACAGGGCCTATGCCTATGCCGGCATTCAGTCAGGGGTGGGTTAGAAGAAGAATATAGAAGAAATAGAAGGTCAAATCAACCATTACCATTGTTTGGTTTATGATAGCATGACATCCGAATTTACTAGGTCTTTTATTCACCAAGCATTGGATGTTATCGTGAGTATTAGCTTCTTATTGAATTCTATTGTTCTAACCCTTTATAACGCCCCACGGGTGATTAGGCACTTCCATGGAATTACAATGGTCTCTGATCCCCTTGGTGTATCCGACCCTGAAATATTGAAACCTCAAAGTAAGCAACCAAGAATTACAGCTATCTCTTCATCCTGACTCGTCAAGTTGAAATGTATGCTGCGGTCACAACCAACATAGATATAGTTACTTTGTTGTAGTAGTGTCGATGATAAATCCACCGTCGATGTTGAATGTTACGTCAAGGTTACTATGTCATATAAAAAAAAATTGCCGTACTCCAATGTTCCTTCTACGCAAATCAAGTAAGCGAAGGAGGGAAAAAAAAGACGTAAAAATGGGTGCATCGAGGAGTTCGTGTTCATTGTTCATGGGAAATGGGAAATGGGGGCTGGTTCCAGTATCGTATTATTGGAGCGTCTACGATTTATTGGCTGAGAACGTCCCACAGCGTATTTATTTTTGCTGTCTTGCCGACCTCCCCAACTGTTCTCAACGCAAAAGCTGATTTATCACATAGGAAGTCGGCCTTAAGAAAAAGAAACACATATCTATTCTCAATATTCATGGCAATTATGTGATATAATGGGCACAATAACACCTTTTTTTTTTTTTTTTTTTTTTTTGCTTCACCAGGCATATAATGCATTTGCTAGTGAAAAATGCGGTCCAAAAAGGCTTATAGGAATTGTGTATCTACTTGTACTGTGATCTTGATATCGTTGGCTTTGGGATAATCATACATATCTGAGTACATATAGCCCATCGTTGTTTTTCTATCTTATTCAGGGCTTGTGTACTCAAAATCAAGATGCTCTCTGCTTCTATAACAAGTGAGAGCCCTAAAAGAATGCCCGAGCGTCTTCTGACCCTTCTCTCTAGAAAAAATGGGTTGGATTGCATGTATGCGTTTTAACACCTAGTACGGGGGCCACGAACAAGTAAGCAGAAAAAATCATAGAAAAGGGACCTTGAGGAAGCAATTTGTGCGTTTTGTATTTATTTTATGATTTTACTTTCACAGAGCACTATCCAGTTCAAAAGCTCAGTAGGATCCCACTAACTGTTGCTACCTGGTTGCACTGTTGGACCAAGGTGAGCTAAACAGGGGGGTGTAGATGTGGACTCACCGACTTGTATATTGTCTATATTTACATACAATACACACATTTCTCTTCTCGAGCCCTTGTTCATCGTTAACTTATTGATTTGTCTGCGTGAACGGCTACGCCATACAGTGGTCTACGCTTATGCATCCTGAGAACCGTGAAAAGCAAAGAATGATCACAAGGGGGGNNGGGGGGGGGGGGGGGGTAAGGAGGGGACAACATATGTACATATGTACATATAGGAAGACCAGAGGCTCTAAGTTGAGCGTGAGCAATATGTAACTTTTATGATTTACCATCTCCCTGAAGGGGATCACTGCATATGCTAGCACAAACTGGTATACATGCAATCTAATGTGCCATTATCTTGAGCTAAGATAATGGTAGATGAGGATAAAGTAGTATTGATCAGAGATATAAATACATATATTTCGATTGTTATGCATGAAAGAAACAAGAGCAACAACAACTTGAACTAGGGCAGAGAAAAGCGAGGCTGATATCCCGATCGGATCCATTGCAGCGCCACTTGGACTTAGAGCAAACAAAGTGCCAGATAGACCTTTGAGCATCTTTCGACTTGGCAAATAGACAAAAAACAGAACAAACTCCACACAAATACGTATGAACAGCAAAAACGACTAGTGGAAACTATGGACAGATACTACTCTGCGACGAACGAAAGGGGAGAAGATGAAAACACGACCAGCAGGGTAGGAGGAAGGAAGGGTCTGACTTGACCCATTATACTGTACAGATGCTAGTTAATAGACTTTTACATTTATACATGTTACAGCAGAAGCTATAGATAGTTGGATGTATCTGTACTCTTATATGTATGCACATACATACATCTCTAGGCCACTATTGCTACTATGGGCGCCGTGCAGTTCCCGCGGTTGCTTCCGGAGGAGTTAGCCGCGTCGCTATTAAAGATTGCCTTTTTGCCCCCCTTCTCTTCTACTTCGTTGGACAACTGAGTAAGAACAAAGAGAGGAGGATGGAGGGGTCGTCTCGTCTTTTTGGTAGCAAAGCAAGACGAAAAATGAATGCTATGAAATTACATTCCTAGTATTAGGTAGGCAAAATATTGGCTGTAGGCTTCTACCACTACGACTCATATCTCTCGTACTATGACTATTGGAACAAGACTAACAGCACGAAACACCGAGAGATAGAAATATACTTGAAGGTGCTTTTGCCGTAAGTTCCACCGTCACTATTGTCGTGGATGACCTGCTGTATGATGGGTGGCTGGGCATCATTGAATATCCCACGCAAAATATTGCTAAATAGATTCTGTCAAAAACCCACAAGGCATGCTAACAGTGAAGTCGCAATAGTAACAGTGATAGTAGTCCTTCGCGATAGGTTACGGATATACAGAAACCTCGGATTACAACCTTGAGCCGATTCCGATGTTACTTGCTAGTATAACAATAATAACACAACCGAAAGTGCCATTTCATAGCCATATCAGCATAGAGGTACATGTAGTTTCGCTTCCAAATACGTTTTGTTTATGTTCTTGTAGTGGTCCTTCTTCGAACCTACCTTGGAAGCCCTGGAAGTTACGCTCGGGAATATCACGACTTCCCGCCACAGTTATGCAGTGGCCTTCATGTGTTGTACGCTGCTATGTCGGTACAACTGCTAGGTTGTTAAAGTACATACTAATGCTAGTGCTGTAGTTATATACTAATAACACTCTATTGAGATGATATTGCCTAAACAGAGCCAATGATCATGCTATAAGGTACATAAAATCATGGGCTGTTCATTATAGTCTATCCCGTGCTTGATAATACTCCCTTTGTGCTTGGTTCAGAACCGATTGACTCTGTTTCCAATGTCCTTCAGATCTGAATCTACATCTTGCCTACGCCAATCTATATTCATAGTGGTAACAGCCCAATAAACCCCATCTACCTGTTCTCTCATACTTAAACTAGGAGCTCACAGACTTCCTTTTCGCTAAACAAACGGATTTGGAAAAAGAAAAAAAAAAGAGTAGCGTTTTTTATGTTCCCTTGAGTTAGTATTCTGTGAGTAGCATCTTCCGAGAAATGAGAAAGTAAAGTCGAGTATATGAGAACCAAGTCTGGTAGCGAGGATTCTTCTCGACAAGGAAGTATATGAAATATTCTCATAATCAGAACATATGCTCTTACTTTGCCATATACTTGTGCAGACATTTATTCTATATATAAACTGTGTGTATCTACACATCTTAGCCGCTGGGGACACCTCCGCGGAAAAATGAACAATAATTCACGCAAAAGAAGACATGCAAGAGTGAAACGAGAAGGGAAAAAAAAACCCAAAAAGTGTAAAAGTTATAATATATATATATTTTTTTTTAAAAAAAAAAGGTCTGAGCATCTCTATTCTGCAGATCGACAGGCAAGCAAGGAAAGAGAAACACTGGACACAAAACTTAGTGTTTAGCTTTCTGTTATTTTATTTCTTTATTCCTTGCAAGTTATGAAGGTCTCGGCAGAAGGAACCACTTCCTCTTCAGTGCCCAGTCACGAGATCACGATCCCTCTTCGATTAGCCTGTTCATGCCTCTTAACTTTCCTTGTTATATTCCGATACTTATGATTAGCTATATGTATAGGCTATCATTATGGATTGGAATGGAAGAGAAAAAGATCGTCTTACTCATGCCTTATCCTCGAGGGAAAAAAAACAATAAGAAGCCCATCCTTCAACCCGTCAAAACAATGAACATGGAACTGAATCTTGAACTGAAACCAATAAGCCTAGCTGGCCAGCAGAAGCTACAAGTATTGAACTGGACAGTTATCCAGGACCTTGTTTAACCAACACGCTTGTTCTTCTCGCTATCACCATGAAGGCCAGGGGGTACTACAGGAACTAGACTAGGTGTTGGTTGGCTATTACTTCAAGTCACAGCCTAACAGGCTCCTTTTACTCGTTCATTGAGTTGGAACTCTTCGATCAAGTCAAGAAGATGGACAATACCGAAGGACTTACCAATATCAATTATGAGAGCAAAATTTTATTGATCCGAGTCAAATAGTGGTAAGAAACTTGATATTGGATTAAAGAAAATAGGTAGGTAATAAACTAACACATTTATGATTGCTTTCCGCCGTTTTGCCCCTGCTGATTTTTGATAAAAAATTTCAATAACATCGAATAGTGACTAATAGAGAAAATACACGATAAAATAAACCGAAACAAGAAGATAAACGCCAAACAAGACAAGACGGTGAAAAAAAAATTGAATGAAAAAAACACAAGCAGAATATGTTGCTAATAAAAATGTGTGAAGAAAAAAAACTAAAAGGAAAGAAAACAAAGTTCCTCACAGAGCGTCAAGTCTGGGTCCGAATAAACAGATCCTAGAGCTTATTTGTCATATTGTCCTGTATCATCTCTAATAAGAGATGATTGAAATATATACAAACAAACTCTGATAATGATTGGTATTCCGTGGTTCTTTAAAGTCAAGGGGGGGGGGNNGGGGGGGGGTTAAATTTTCGAACAATTTGAATCGACATGAAAGATATGGCAATCCAATATGAAAAATATTTTGTACCAAACGAAAAAGGATATGCCCAGGAAAATAGAAGGGAGAATACAAAAAGAAAAAAAAGAATCAAGTTCAAGAATAAAAAAACACCATTTTTTTCATTTCGTTTCCATCGTTATGTCAGGTATGTTGCAGTAGTAGGTAATAAGTAATAGTAGCGAGGTTTCAATGGATATTGAAAAAAAGAACGAAACACAAAGAAAAAGAGAAAAAAAAAAAAACATAACATAAAATAGAAGAAATAAAGAAAAAGAACAAGGCTCTAGGTACAGAATGATAACCAAGTCCTGTTTGAAAATAAAATATAAAGAATAAACACCAACCGTCGCCGTAGCAATAAAGAAGAAGAAGAAAAAAATGGAGGAAAAACGTATTTCTAAAGAGAAAAAAAAAATTATTCTCTCAGCAAATAGACGAGATATGCTTCTAGTTCATGCGCCGTCTGCTGGCATCTTCAGGATGCTCGTAGTATCGTCTTCGGTTATCTCGCGGACTCAAGTCCGGACTGGCTCGTCGTTTCTGGCCTACAGGTTCATAGGCAGATTGCGGAGGAGGTTGTTGTTGAGATTGTGGAGGAGGTTGTTGTTGTTGCTGGGGAGGATAACCAGATAATGATGGAAGTAATGGCGGGGCCGGACTCGGCTCTGATTTAGTGGCAGGGCTGAGGCTGTGACCATGGCCTCCCATCGAGTACGCAGGGGTGCTATAGGGACTGACCCCCGTAGTCAGTTCTGCAACACTAGGTAGCAGACCGCTGTTTCTGCTGTGTGTCGGTGGATGAAGAGGTGCTAGTTCTGAGTGTTGTTGCTGTTGCTCGTGAGGAAGAGGTGGAGGCAAAGACGTCACTGGAGGTTGATCGCGTCGAGCAAGAGACGCCGGATGTGGTGGACCCGGGGTTGGAATGGATCGTGGATCGCTCATAGAGCTGCCCATGTGGCCGCCGTGAGACGATTGGTGATGGTGCGAAGGCGGTGGCGGTGGCGGAGCGGCGCTGTGGTTCATTCCCATGCCCATATTGTGACCGTGAGGCGGCATCTGGTGGTGTCGGCCATATTGTGGCGGTGGTTGATGGCCGTGAGGGTGATGTGGCGGCGGCGGGGCGCCATAGTCGGCGCGAGGGGGAGGAGGTTGCGACTGGCCCCGTGACGAGGTAGACAGTGAGCTTCGGTGGCTAGTAGAGTCGTTGACTGATAGTGAAAAGGGCACTACACCGGCCCGCTTGGCCATCTCCTCTTCGCCCATACGCCAATGCATGGCTTCGGCAGCTCGCCAAGGAACAGCCATCTCCTCGGCAACTTTCTGCCACATTTCCGGCTTGAATCTGGAACTTGTTAGTAACTATACTTCTCAATGCTTTCGGCCGAAGCCAGCAATTCGAGGGAAGGGGGGGTGTGATTTACCGTTCGTAGAGGCGGGCTAGCTTGTTCTTGCGTTCCTCATCCCACTCGCTACGGCGCTCGAGGTAGTTCTGATAGTGAAGGCGACAGCTTATTGCACTGCGGCCTGGCAAACGCTTCGAGATGTCTTCCCACTTCATGCCGCCGCCGCGCAACTCGATGATGAGGGCGTCTTCTTCGGGAGACCACTTGCTCTGCTTCTTAGCCGGGCTCTCGGAGACATGCGAGGGCATGTTACGCTTGGTCGACATGATCTGCTGGTGCGTTGGCGGCATGCTTCCTGGGTGTCGTGAGTGCTGTGGCGGCGGCGGCGGCTGCTGCTGTTGGTGGTGGTGCTGCTGCTGCTGCTGGTGCATGCTGTGGTGGGCATGTTGGTGGAGATGATGCGCATGAGGCATGGAGTGCGGCTGGCTGTGAGGGTGCTGCTGGTGATGCATGTGAGGCGGCGACGGTCCACTCGGCATAAAGGCCGGCGGCTGCGCGTAGGGCATATGCCCTGGGATCGCCGAGGACGCCGTGGTGGGTAGATAGGGGGTTTGCCCGTGAGGAGATGCTGATGAGGGTCGAGACTTGGCTGAAGTCTCTTGGGAGCTGGTGGAGGGAGCCTTGATTAAAGCTGCGATATCCACGGTGCCGGTTGGCCCGCCACGGGTCAGGCGTGAATCAGGGTCGGATCGGGAGCTTTGCGGTCTCGATTGCTCAGATGTGGGTGCCTCGCGCACCACCAACGTTGTTATTCTGACCGTTTTGAGCTACGGTGCCTGAGTTTTCCAAGTGCAGGAAAACTCTGTAAAAGACCTCTAGATAGTCAAGTTGAGAAATCCTGGAGTTAGCCTCTACTGGTAGAGATCGTATCAAGATAAAGAATTGCCGAGAAAGAGAATGGACGGTGAAAGTCCAAGAAGAAAGGGAGATATGGGCAGCTCATAAGCTAGGCTGGATATGCTGAATTGTCGACAAGAAGGACAGAGCCAAGTAAGTCCGTAGTTTGAGAGGAAGGTAAGAGATAAATAGATGGAGAGTGTGAGTTGAGTGTGAGCAGCTGCTGATAGGTAAATGGTAGATGGCTGATTCCAGTATAAGCAGGCCGTGGGCACTAGGCTGCTTAGAAGGGCTGGCGCTTGCGACTACTGTCTGGTGTCTGATGTCTGGCCTGGGATGGTGGGGGGGGGGGNNGGGGGGGGGGGGGGGACAGATAGCTAGTTTAAGTTGGTATTGTTGTTGTGAAGTTATAGTATGATGATATGTCTTGCAAAATAGATAGAAAAGCCTGGGTGAGGTTCAAAGAAAGGCTGAAGGATTTCAACGAAATAACACGAGCACTGACAGCTAAGCTGCGAGCTGAGAGATGGGAGATGGGCGGGTGTTATAAAGTATAAAGTTGGATGAATAGACAAGAAGGAAAAGGAAGAAGAGCTAGGACAGGCGATGGAAGTACATTCATGTACTAGAAGTAGTAATGTACTACTTCTGTGTTTGTGCTAGAGGACCCCCGGAAACAAGATGCAATGAGAAAAACGCAAGACGCCTAATATGGACGCACGACAGGGAAACCCAGTCCTGTGAAAGCTTTTATCGGTTTTTTTTTTTTTTCCTGCTCTTTTAATTCTTATTTTGAGAATGTGTAGAAGAACAATAGAATAAGAAGGGGGTGAGGACAAGAGACTGTGCCCTGGCAAGTCTAGGTGATAGGTAGGGGTTAGTTGGGGTGTGGCTATAAGCGTCGAGCTAGGTCTGATAGTGTCAGCTGCTAGCACGTTCAAAGGTGTAAGGTAAGGGCGTGTAGCTTATTAACTTATAAAGATCAAAAGATGAAAAAAAGCACCAAAACAAAATACAGGTTTATAAGAAAAAGAAAAAAGAAAAAAGAAAAAAAAAAGACATAAAAGAAAATCAGAGCTGCAGATACAAGCACACAGAAACTCTGCTGCCAGTTTCCGGGCCAAGGTTGCTGAGGCAGATCCCCGAGAAGATGAACAAAAGAGACGGACAGTCAGTCACCAGGCCAAACAGAGAGAACGAAGCAAGTAGCAATAGTGTCCAGCAAACGAGACGAAAACGAGCAGGCTCAAGACTTGCTTGCGCTGTACGCATGTATGTCTTGTGAGTATTGTACCTCTGTATTGTACGGTTATATGTACATATCGTAGTACTGCAACCAAGTCTACTATCACAACAGCACTTGGGCTGCGTTGGCAGAGGCTATCGAAGAAGCCATGGGAAGACTACGATGGAAATAGACCAGACACAGCCAGCCTATCACGGCCCTACATATGGGAATGGGGAAAAGAATAGCAAAATTGCGTGTATATAATCATGTATGAGGTAGTTGGCAGTGGTCGATGAACATGTTCAAGCGAGAAACAACGAACAGCTACGGGAACGATATCATCTGTACAGATACAGACGCTCTCGTTGGTCCAATGCAGCGGTGTTCGCAGCAGCAATCTCTCTTCTGACTATGGTTAGACGGTAGGTACAGACGAGATCGTAGCCACCCATCCATTTGATCCTATTCGTCTATATGCACCATGTCCAGATATACTGTATGTACTATCACTTTTAGCATCGACACGCCCACGACACGCCCAAGATCTGTGTATACATATATATGTAAAGGGGGAGTGTTGCAGAGGAAATAGGGCGTGGGCAGAAGGCAAGAAGGGCTTGTCAGCAGTAACTATGAGTACTCACAACTATTGGCGGTGATAGTATTGGCAGCAGTTGGAAAAGTGATAATGGTAGTCGTAATACCAAAAGCAGTAGATGGGGGCCGGCTGACTACGGACGGAATCCGTCCATCCATCTATGGTGAGATGGAAAGGCGAACTAGTTTTTAGTCCTATGTATCTCCATACAGATATGCACATACATACAAACAAACTGTATATACAAATATCTGTATAGCCAAGTCTATCTAGTCTCAAGTCTCTAGTCTCTTCATTCTCCTCAGTCCTGTCGGGGCTGGGCTAGGCTGGGCTGGGCTGCAGAGTGCAGTGAAGCCAAACAAGAGGGTATGTCTAGTAGCGGCAGTCGGGATACAAAGTTCAAAAAATGGGATGAACAAAACGATTCAGACCAGCAAGGGAGTGAAAGTTGTGTGGTGGTGCTGCAGAAATCGAACACACACTTTCTCTCTCTCTTTTTCTGCTTCTCGCTTTGCGGTTTTTTCTTTCATTTGAAGAGGGGGGGGGGGGGGGGGGTGAGTAAATAGCGTAGGAAGGGCAGCAAGCCAAAGGGAAAGAGAGAGAGAGAGAGAGACTGTCAGTCAGTCAGCAGAATAAAAGCAGCAATTAAATCAGATAAAATTGGTCCAAACGGGGAAAATTCTCGAGCTAACATGCCCTCCCTGACTGCAGTGAGGTGTGTATTAAGTATAAGTACATACTCAGAAGAACAGAAGAGCCAGAGATAAAATCAGACGATAAATCAACGAAAGAATGATACATATAGATATCGGTTTCTTGTGTTGTTTTTTGTTGTTTTTGTTTTTCCTCGTTAAGAGAAGACTGGTTAGGCGTGTAAGAAAACACAGGTAAAATAGAGAGGGGGNNGGGGGGGGGGGGAAATCACATAGTAAGATACAGCAAAAATCAATCTGCGTTGCACGTTGGGCCCACGTCCAGATAGTCCCAAATGCTGACACAGCAAACAGTTCCATGGTTATGTCAATTTTGCCTTGGACAGACAGGCCCTATCTTGGGGCTCTAGAAAACGCTCAAAACACGCTCAAAAACAAGCCAAAAACCCCCAGTTGGGCTCCGTATCAAGGTATACATATTTTTTTATTTATTTTTTAATTCATTAATCTTATGGAGCTATAGAGCTATGAAGATGTTAGGTATACATATACATACATAACAATCCACGAAGAAAAAGAGAGTCACATGTAAAATACAGTAAAAAAAAATACATATATTCCAGTCCGGGCTTCTATCATCAGAGCGGTAGATCAAACTGCTCGACATGTCGGCTTGCAAGCTGGGATCGCAGGGCTGGTTGGACGGCTAGCCTCCAGGCTGCTAAATGCACCATAGTAAGTGCCTTACAATACATATATACAGATATCTGTACAAGATACAAGATCCGTACGTCTATCTACGCATACAAGGTGAAGAACAGCCGCTTCCACCAGAACATTATATCTTCTTGGGCTTGATCGCTGGTCCTGATCGTATGTAGCCGTGACTAGGGGGTGTCTCTAATTAGCCATGCTGCTGTCCTTTCAAAGTGTCCGCCTTTTCATCAAATCATGTTCTAAACAAGGTAGTAGATGTGGGTGTTGTTCTAGTTGTAAAAACAACCTCCAAAAGTTAGCCTGGCCCTGGTCTAAGCTAATCAATCCCGACGAGGGTCTTTCCTTACTATTCTTGCCTTGCCCTTTCTACATGTATTGCCTGACCCTATTGCTCGATTTCAACACACTATTAATTACTATTGCAAAAAATTGACTCGATTGCTACCAAAGCCGGATCTTGCATAGCCATCATCTAAACTTGGACGCTACATTGTGGCATGCTATTATGATGGCATTCATGCATGTAGCAATAACTAGGACAAGCCGTCAAACAAGGTCAGTCTAGTTAATAGCATCAATTATAAGAAGAGGCTCACGTCCATTATCATGATCATGACAGCAATAGCCAATAAAGTTTTCGCAGGCTTCTGTCATTCCCCCCCAGACTAGCCTCTGTCTTTGTAAGCAAAGCATAGTCCCTGCTCCAATGAGCACGGCGTCACATTCTCTCTACAATTCGTATCCCATTTACCATCCCCTTATTATGCCCAGCAGCAGTCGTTTGGCGTAGGCCATTCACATTTGGATTATCATATATTGGCCGTCAATCTCTTGTCTCCATTGATGCTCTCTAGGCACCCTCTCGGAGCCTTTCTGTGGCTTACTATGCATTTTGCCCCGTCGAGGCCGCACTTCACTTCATTTAAAAGACTAGCCTAAGCCGAGATATACTGGCTACGGGTGTTTGGCACTACCAAAGTCAATCTCTGGATGAGGTACGTACATATGTACATGCGTAGATGCGTATGTACATGCATAGACACATGCATACAGAATACAGAATACAGAATACTGGCATAGCATTGCATGCGTAGTACCTATGTATCTATAGAGAATGCATATGTGAGGGCTACAGCGCTAGCCAGATACATATGTAGATGCAGCACGGCCTGTTGAGATGCTGTCGTAACGGCACCTGACGCAAGATACAGAAGCGGCTGTTGTTTTACCTTTTTGTAGTCATGGATCATACAATATCCATGGATAGTCGATGATAACGCAGCAAACAGCAGCCTACAACGCAACCCTCTTTTGCAAACCATTACTATACATGCATGCAGCATTTCCAAACAATAGCCCGAAAGCTACATGACCACCCGGGGCAGTATACATCATCTATATATGCACGTAGTAATCTGTATTTCTACATGTATATTCATGTACAATATGTATATCGTCGAGGTGGCAGTAACATTACAGCTCTTTCTAGTGGCTGGCCAATGCTACCAGCTGTAGAGCTGATAACCAGCAGCATGCCAAAATTGGTGTAGCTGACGATACGTTTGCCGTCTTTTTTTTTCGCTTCCTGTTTGTCGTTGCAACTGTTTTTTTTTTCTTCCTCTTCTTTTCTTTTCTATATCTATTTTCTCCTCTCTCCTTGAGAGATTGTGATAACATTGACCTTTTTTACCATCTCCCTCATGTTATATTTTCCTCGTACCTGGAATTTGCCCTCATCCGCTTTCGCCCACTTACTTATATGAATTTCGGATCTAGTTAGTATCTTACGTGCATAGCGTAGCCTTTTTTAGCCATAGGACTGAGCTTTTCTTTGCTAAGGCACTGAAGATTTCGTTAGTCTGTTCTGTGACAAGTGAAATAATAGCGTGTACGCTAAAACTCCAACGGCCCCCTCCTCCTTCACAGGGCCAAAGCCCCCCCCCCCCTTTCTCCAACCCAAGAACAGCTAAGCTTCAGCTTAAAGCTAAGCTAGTTAGGCCAATCCATTAAGATCTATAGTTCGTTGTCAAAAGGCCAAGATCAGAGACAATGAACTATTACATTTCCTTTTCCCCTTCCTCCGTTCTTTACAGAAGAACAAGAAAGCCTGAACAAAAAAAAAATAGAGTGGATAGGATGGGCTTATTCATGCGTTCGCACCCATGATTTCTTAGTTGTTGTCTTTTTCTCCCGGATATGTATGTGTTCGAGGCAACCCTCCATAAAGCCTGTCTGTCTTCCTCTCCGCTCAACTTTCAAGTCTTCGCATGAAGTGGTCAAGGCCAAAATAGACTTGGCCCAGCACTAGCGTCGAAAATAACTGCTGTATCTGTTAAAGAAAAAAAAAGAAACAAATGAATATAATTCCAGAATAACAATCCCACAACCACCGGCCAATGTTGTTAGGGGGGGGGGTGTTTGGTTTGTTTTGCTGGTTCTGGTGCATCGTATTTGACCCGGCCCCTCTTCCTTTCTCCGCTTCGCTTCGTGTTATACGTATAGTTGTTATATGTACAGATATATATGTAGACAGAGGACTCTTTGGTTAGTTGGATGAGAGATGCCATCGGCTGTCCAACTATGGTCGCCATTACAGGCTACAGCGCCATCCGATGCCAATAGTCTTATATTGCATACATGTCTGTATGCTATGCTATATATCTGTACATACATATGCTGCACTTCAAGGGAGCGCCCTTCCCCCTCTTCTTTACTGTCATCACAATGATGTAGTTACCAGTAAGATGCCACCTGTCCCTGCCGTCTTCCGTGTTTCGTTCCCTGTCTACATACATAAAGTCATATACATATGTATACCTTGACTACACGGCGTTACTGCGTAGCCTTTCTCAAATCCACGGCCACATGTACACACTATGTACATACTAGTAGCAGGGTCTAGCTAGGGCTTACACAAAATCGATGACGACTCTAGAAGCGGCTATATCATGTTCCCAAAGCTAAGATAATCAGGCCATTTTCTCATGATGGTGTGATGGAGCAGCTACAGAGAATGCAAAACTCCAATAGAACACAGTCTATAAGCCGAAGAGGAATTCGAGAATGAACGTTTGTCTACATAAGCGTCAAGTTCTTCAAGCCACATTAGCTAGGATTAGAAGAGAAAAATGCGTTCACGGGAACATAGCGCCGGGTTAACGAGAGATAATAAAAAAAAACTCGATTAAAAATAAAACATGAATAAAATGCAAATTGTCCGGGTAAGATAAGCGGTAACTCCATTCCTATATAATTATAGTATGTATTTGCCCAGCATCTTTGCTAAGTAAAATCTAAATTTGTATGGGAAATCTCGACTGTTTCCTTCTCATTCTTGGTCCTTCGGAGAAAAGAAAAAGCCACGCTTCTTATTCTAGTATCATTCTAGTATCGGACGAGGGGCGGCCACGGCTACAAATTGGAAAAGTTGAAAGCAGATTTTCTGTGTCAGCCAGCGATTTACTCAGATCCAGCCACAATTGTGATTGATTGGCGATGGCGATTTTTTTTTCTGCCGAATTTTGCCGGAGACAGCCCGACCGTTCTTCGTATTGACCCTCATCCTTTAATATATATGAATATATATACATATATCTATTTTTTCTGCAGAAGCAAGGTTTTTTTAACTGCCGGTTCTGTCGTTCGCATACTTATATAGCAGATGACCTTTCTCTTCCGCAAAATTCAACAACTGCGAACTCTGCGTGAGTTTGCTGCAAGCTGCAAGCAGGTTTAGGATCCTTCTTTTTCATTCACCAAGATCTCTCCCTCCTTCCAATTCTCACCTAGGTTTCCACTTTCATCCGCTGCTGGCTTAGTAAATGGTACAAAAGCACAAAAAATAAGACTTTCAACCTGATATCAAGCCATATTCTATGTATATCTTAGGGTTAGCGGGAACAGTTCAAACTCATCACTTGGGTAATACTGATGCCATCCTTGACCAGGGAAGACTCTAATTCTACCATAGGCTGGCATAGCAGCAGACTATGTGTAATACTTTCTTGGCTTCCTCTATTGAATCACGACCTATACATGTATACAATGATACTATCGGTTTTGTTTGGCTTGTCTCCTTGTCCCACGTCAAAGGCTGCGTTGTTTAATGCATGCCAGAATAGGCAAAAAAGTACTTAACACCTAAGTTTAGGTAGCAAGTAGCCGTTGTTGAATTTGTCGCACTAAATTTCTTAAGGTTTAGCCGCCGCGGGGGAGGGAG